>CABFOW010003134.1:33391-46833 GCA_902141385.1 Timema californicum | reverse complement strand
CAATGGGGGTTGGGGGCTGGGGACGGTGCGAGAGGAGAGAAAGGGGGTGAAAAACTGCTTGCGTGCTTCTACTTTAACTTCCTGTCGAGCAAGGGAGAGACAGAGAGAAGTAGAAAGCAAGGCAACAGCAGCGGCAGGGAAAGCAAGCCCATTCGCCCCTCCAGGAGCACACAGGTAGGACAGAGGGGTGCACTGTCGAAGAAAGCTTCCATTTTCATGGAAAATTAAGTTACAAAATATCTTTTAATAATATTCAGGAATAGTAACAACATTAATAAACCATTACTATTCATATAAATGGATTGAATATATAGAAACTGACAGAGTTGAGTGTGTATTTTCGAGCTTGACTACGATTAGGTGTTACAAGGTTCTATCCCTGTCAGGATGTTCTTCGATATTGTTTCCCATTCCATATTTATATCAAGACTAAAACATTTCCTTGAAATTCTATTACCGTAGGATATTTATGTTACCCCTATTGGGGAGCTAGCCGTCAAAGTGTCTGTCTTAACTAATATGGCTTTCCGGTGGAGATGAGAGCTATTAGCTAAGTATTATGTTATTTGGATGATTAAATAAACTAAATAAATAATATTTTATGTTCATTATTGTGTCCTAAACATCGACGATTACTGATTTAGTCTAAGATTTTAGGATGAAGATAATATTCTTGAAATATGTCACCCACATTAGCATTCAGAAAAACACGAAACAATTAGGGGCTAAGTGATGAATTACATGTGTGGAAAAATTATTATTATTATTATTAGCACCGCGTCTTACTACCCATTCGGGTTATACGCGCTTACGCTAATGTGTGATGGTAGGGTGATTGTGAGATCCAAATGAAGGACCTACATGTTTAACGTGGGATCCGAACCACGGTGGAGGCCTGGCACTCCCCACATTCACAAGATGTCTTGTCAGAGGTGAAGGAAGGGATTGGTAATCAGATAAATCTGTGCCGGGAACGTAGATTGAACTCCGAACCGCCAGCACAGAAGTCCGACACCTTACCCCTGGACCACCAGGTCACCGATGTTGAAAAAGAACCCAAACACACTCGTCTGGTATTAGAACGGTGACCTTGAAGAATGTGAGTCATACATTGACGAGGGAGATTGTGAATCATATAATATAGTAAATGTAGCGAGCATCTATTTTTTATCACTTTCTCAAACCAGGTTAACGATACCTAATGTTAATTTTTTAGGATATACGATCCTGACAATAGATCTGTCACTTGAGAACCAGTCATTCTTTTTAAGATCTCTTCAAGCCTGAGGTGCAGGTTTTATTTTTAAGGTACTGAAAGTGAGTCTAGCCGATTTCTTTTTAGCGAGGAAGACCGACTAAATAGGGTGGACCCTCCTTATCAAGGTAGCAGAATACCTTGCCATTTCTAGAGGAGGAACGCTCGCTATCAAGCCACCAACCAGAATGGACGGGTTAAGCCAAACAGTACGGAGTTGACTTAATAGTAATTCACAAAATGTAAACAACGAATATATTTCAATATACCAAACTAAATGAATAACTCTCTAATATTCACTTTTATATGTTATGAATTTATAAACTAATAATCGACCATATAACCGCACACTAACGTTGGTAGGTAACTCCCTGGCTCCCAAACATGGTAAAATAGCTCTGAAATGTAACCGACATACGAGAATAAAGAACGATCAGGTCGTACAATAAACCGGTCAGGAACCAAAATAAGGGGGTCCGAGGAAGATATGGCGTGTTCCATTTGAACTGCCCTTATGAAAGTAATGAATGTCTTTTTACAAGACTTGTATATTCCTTATTATAAATGACCCACTTCAGTGACCAAATGGTCTAAGACCAGGGGCAACCAAACTTACTTAGTGAAAGTGCTAGATACGCACGATGGAGAGAGATACATACATTATATATATATATATATATATATATACACAGCTTATAAACATAACTAAACATGGATTAATGTAGGTCAATTTTCCCAAGGGAATAATAGAGAAAAAAATATTTATATAAGTTAATAGATGGGTGACCTGGCGGTCTAAGGGTAAGGTGTCAGACCTCTATGATGGCGGGACGGGTTCAATCCTCGGTCCCGGCAAAGATTTATCTGATTACCAAACGCTTCCTTCACCACTGACAATACATCTTGTGAATGTGGGGAATGCCAGGCCTCCACCGTGGTTTCGGATTCCACGTTAAACTGTAGGTCCTTCATTTCATCTCACAATCACCCTACCATTACACATTAGCGTAAGTGCGTATTAACGGAACGGGTACAAAGACGTGGTGCTAATAATATTAATTTAGTGAAAGGGAAATTTTGAAAAATCCTCGTAGTTGATTTTTTTTTTGAGGGGCAGGGGTAGTCGTTAGGCATGAGTCATTTACCGATGACTGTAAATTTTTTATTTGAATATTTTTTTAAAAATGAGCATGGAAGTGATTTGTTAAAAGTTGTTAAGTTTTTTGAATCATAAAGAATTATATATGTATAAAGTTATAATTACTTATAATTATAGTAGCTAAATTATGTTTGGTTTTGTAACATTTGATTTTTTTGAAAATATTTCTAACGAATTGGCTCAAAATTGTTATGGAGATTCTAATTTACATTATCAATTATAATGTATCTTTTTTAAATCTAAAATAATTTACATGAAAGATAGTTTATTCACTAAAATATTATATAAAATTTGAATATTCTTGAAATATACCTTGAAGATAGAGACCCTAGAAAACATAAATTACTTAGGGGCAGTTTTCTTAAACCTATTTTTTAAAATTATCTTTAAAGTTGTAATAGGCTATCCAATATGAGAAAGTTGTTGCGATTGAGTCATACCATTTATTTTTGTCAAAGTGTGTGTGTACGGGTTTGACTAACCAATTACTTGGACCGGATCCAGTCCGTAGGCCATAGTTTGGTAACTCCTGGCTTATAGCCTCACTCTCGTGTTAACCTGAACTGCTGAAAACGCGGAGCTCGGGGTATGAGTCCCTGTCAGGTCTACTAAGTGGGTTCTCTTCCCAAATGTCTTCCCAATCTCCTTCCACGCAGACGCGGGCAAATTACTCCTAGAATGCTTCCCTAAAATTCCATTCACGGTAAGAATTACTCTCTGAAAGGTCTTTTTTCCTACCAATATCCTACTATATAGTAGATTTCTGGTAGGGAAAAAGGCCTTTCAGAAGTTAATTCCTACGATGAGTGGAATATACTGATCCCAGCCCTATTATATTTATTATCAAATACTGGTGTAATCGGAGCCTGTAGTGAGAAACGCTGATTAAATATATATATATATATATATATATATATATACACATTTATATATCTATACATATATAAACATATATATGTATATATTTATAGACATATATATATTTGTATTTATACATATATACACACATATATATACATGTATATATATTTATATTTATACATATATCTATTTATATTTATACATATATACACACATATATATCTATTTATATTTATACATATACACACACATATATATCTATTTATATTTATACATATACACACACATATATATTTATATATATATGTTTATATATACATATATATGTTTATATATATATTTATATATATATGTTTATATATACATATATATGTTTATATATATATTTATATATATATATTTTTTTTCTAAGTTAGTATTTAGGTTAAGTATTGATATAGTTAGTATCGTCATTCAGGTTTACTAAGGCCACAGGGGTTACTTCTTATCAAAATAGAGAAAAGTGATCTAGCTCTTACGTTTTAAATATTTAAAATAAAAGTTTATTGGTATGTTTTAAGACAAGAAAAATATATTCACCATTGTTATTTTAAACAATTATTAAAAATTGAGGATTTAATTTGTCTTTCTTTGTTTTCACCGTACTCACCCTGTCAGTGTGTGCTTGTTCAGCAAGATAACGTTAGCTACTTTAGTACAAAAATCAATATACATTTATCCCTAATAATAACTGTTTATATGTTTTATATTAATATTTTTTTCTAAACAAATAATAGATAAAATCCCCTTATATATTATCCTAAGGGCTTCAGGATTTTTAATAATTCATTTTAAATTCCTTATTAGAAATTATAAAAATAGTAATGGACTTAAATGCAATGTTCTTAGAGCTAAAATTAGATTATATTTTAATTGAAAAGTACTAAATACTTAAAAATTAATCACTCAGAAAAGTAGATTAACATGAGATCCAAAGTTTTTTTAAATATAAACACAACTACTAGGCCATACCTAGAAATATTTGAAGAATTAAAGATAAAACAACTTATATTGATTCAAAAAAATATTCTTTTACTCTGCCCCTTATCGTTAAAATGAGCTAAAATATAATTATAATACAATTTAAAAAAATCTATAACTTTACCAAAATTATTCTTTACGTCTCAACTTTTTTTTCTAATTTAGCTTAAAGATCAAATTAACTTTTCATTTCAGTTTTATTTATTTGGGGTATATAACGTGCACTTTCTGATCCAACTGATTATAACAGAATACGAGAGTTTCTCTGAGCAACAGGAAAGGGTCTACCAAATTTTCTAGGAAAAGTATTTTCACATACTTTTCCAGGATTCTTTTACATGTCACAATTGACATAGCACTGACAGGGCAATAATTTTACTTCCACTCTCAGATTCGTCAACCCGTGCTGGGTTTGAACCCACGAACATCGGGTCTTGAGGTGAGCACTTTATCTCAAGATCACTTTTGATTTTTGATTTACTATATCGGTATATTTATGTATGTAGTAAGGATTATAGCCTGTATTTATGTACATAGGTTAAAACATACTCTCTGCAATTATAATTATTTTAATTCAAATTTAAAGTTTTAATTATCTTATAATTCAATTTAATTTTTAAAATTTATAGTTTTCAAGGTATTTACTTGTATGTATCTAAACATTTGTTAAAAACTAAAATATCATAGACGTAAATAAATTGTAGGTCTATTAATTTAAGATTACTCACATATTTTATTAGAAGTTTTTTAATGTATGGAAAACCTTTTATTATATTTAGAAATTAAATATATTTGTTACATTTTACTGGAATTCGTTAAGTCTTTGAAAGCATTTTGCATTGTGGTATTAAATATAATCTAAAAGTACCTTTATATATATTAAGGTCTTGAAGCCTGATAATTTGGATAAGGAAATAAATCTACTCCAAACTTATTATAACCTATATAAATATTTTACCTATTTTGTCGGTACATTTCTTTAAAAATTAAAAAATGCTGTAACTACACAAATAATAATAATAGGCCTATATGAGTTGTATAGATATTCACACTAATATTATTCATATTTTATTTCATTATTGTTAATATATTTAAAGTAGTGTAAAAATAAAGTACACTTTGGTTCCCTTAACTCACTCTTACCCGTTAAAACTTATACACCTTCTTTCTCCAGATGCCAAGGGGCTAGGAATGTAAGCATGTTTTCTGGAGTTTGTTGGAGACGAGCATGCGCCTGCCTCCCCTCTCTTTTACCGCCTCTTCCTAAAGCCTTTTTTATTATTATTATTATTTATCGCTCCGTCTTTCTCTCCCCACTGTCTTTCCTCCCTTATTTTTCCCTCAACTATCCAGCCAGGAGGAACCTCCAGCGAGATCCTAGGAGCTATCCCGACACTGCTCAGACGTGATCGGCTACGTGCAACAGCGTGACAAGTCTGCAACATTCTTACACTTGTGAAATGGTGGAAAATAAGATTGAACTCTGATTATTATTGTTATTATTATTATTATTATTATTATTATTAGCACCGCGTCTTACTACCCGTTCGGGTTATACGCACTTATGCTAATGTGTAATGGTAGGGTGATTGTGAGATGAAATGAAGGACCTACAGTTTAACGTGGAATCCGAACCACGGTGGGGAACTGGCATTCCCCACATTCACAATATGTCTTGTCAGNCTGGCATTCCCCACATTCACAAGATGTCTTGTCAGAGGTGAAGGAAGGGTTTGGTAATCAGATAAATCTTTGCCGGGACCGAGGATTGAACCCCGGCCGCCCGCATAGAAGTCTGACACCTGACCCTAGACCGCCAGGTCACCAACTATAAATAAAACACAACGAAAACAATTATCATTAATGGAATTATTCTTATTCTTATTCTTATTATTTATTTTACTACTTTCCAGATATTTAGTTATTATTTTTATCATCTATTATTAATAATAATTATGTCCTATTTTTATGTAATTATTCATCGGTAAGCACCATTATTCAGCTATTTTGTTGGTTTTATTTGTGCTTGTATGATACTTGTGAACCTCTCAGGTCTCACGACTGTTGGCCAGCACTATAGTAAATTACACCTAAATTTAAATTATGTTAATAGCCAACCTACGTTCAACATAATAGTGTGAATATAGGGGTTAAGATGAGGTGGAAAGACAACATGTTGGGCAGTAGGCCTACATATGTACTAGCTTGAAGACAGAATTAGAATATGCAATATAAAAAAACATTAGAAAATCCGTCCTTAGCTATATTTTAACTCAGAATAACCAGTAGTTTCATAAAGTGCACGTAGGATTCCTCAAATAAATGAAGGCTTAGGCCTATTTTTAAATGAGAGTATAATGGCCTTAGACTGCTCGGCTAACACCGTGGGCATCATGACCATTAGTTATATTTATCTAAGTATAATATAACTAGCCTAAGATACCAGTAAATGGCGTACTTTCGTAAGTGTTGCGATGACATTCCAAGATCCTAATGCAAGCAAGTGATAGTACGCTATAATCTCAGTAAACACTATAAGCAACTTATACTTCCCAAGGGGTTAATATGGTATGAGCTAACTTAAATAACTGATAAGCCTTTAGCATTTCCCTGTATGGAGGGTATACAAACATGACCATGAAATCACATAAGATGTTCCAAAATATTAAAACTGGTCGAATAAATTACTAAGAATGGTAATATTATACTCAAGAATCATAACCCGAAATAGTTTTTTGATTTAGGTTTACATTTATTTAAATTTTGGTTATATTTCAGGAGGGGGCTTCATCCCTAACAGGAGATCGTGATTCCATTTCACGTAATTGTATTATCTCTTGCTAAAAAAAGTTTTTTTCTACCAAATCTGTACAATGAAAGAATATCTGGGGCTACATGAAACTTGTACGTAGGTACGATTACAAAACCAATCTGTAATGCAGTGGCCGGGAACTGACGTCACCATATATTGACTACTTCACACGCATTCCATGTCGTCGGAATATGGTATATACAGTCTTTTCGGTCATCCACGTATCTTTTACCACTAGTAGTGGAGACAGATCAGTCAGAATGGCTTATAATCAAGTAATGGGTAATTAGACATAATATAGGGAATCCTTCATTCTCTTGTAAGCTTTCCAATCAGAGTTTGAAAAATATCATTGTTTCGAACTCCATTCCATGCGTAGTAGAAACAACGGAGCACGTACCGGCTGGATTCGCCTCTTTCCAAGGGCCATAATTCTGTACTCTGTGAGCAGTTCAAGTGGTCTCATTACCTTGCACATGAAGAAGTGACTCATTCAAGAGTTCTGAGCTAAATGAAGTCTTAAATTAGTGATATTTTATAGTTTAAGTTGTTTGACGACGGAAAATAGAAGACGATGTCCGTTAATTACCATAACAATGTCTATTGGGAGATTATGTACAAGTTTTATGTACAGTATATGTCCGGATAACACTTAATCATCTCTATAACATTTTTTTTTCAATGTTGCCATCTCATGAAGAAATTTCTTGGTGTATTTCATAATCTACAGATAAATGGGTTGACTTCTTTTCCCTACAGCGTCTGGATGAAAGATAGCTTATCACGACATATTCTTCTTTCTGGTTACACGACAAGTTCAACTGGCGGGCATGGAAGAAGAATCAGGAAATACTAGTATTAAAACAATACAAGCATTAAACCCTTCCAGTTGTCTACGTCATGGATTGAGTACAATGCAATTTGGAGGCATTACCATTAAATACGGGTTGCAAAGCATTCAAGGTCATCGTGTATTCCATTCTATCCTGCGTTCCCTCCAAATCTGACATGAGATATCACAAATATTAATAATAATAATATTTAGCACCGCGTCTTACTATACCGTTCGGGTTATACGCTTTAAATACTAATTACGCTAATGGATTAGGAATTGGAAAGGTTGAATTAGAAGAAGTGAACCTGCATTTGCGTGGAGGGAGAGTGGAAAACCATTTAGGAAAAACCACCCTCAGTTCACCTGACCAAGATTCGAACCTCAATCTCCCCGTCCTCAGCAGTCAAGCTCAACACGACAAGCGCGTTAGCCAACTACGCCACATAGGCGGGTGATATCTCAAATATATCATGAGCAAACAACATTACTTTCCTGGATTTATCACATGGGCTTGCAATACATTAAGCAGTGGACTAGTGCCATTTACTACTCTTAAAATTGATTATTTCAATAATTTTAAGCATTAACATCCATTCAGTCTAATATTGAAAAAAACGTACGTACGTGAAAATAATGTTCATGGAATATAGCCAGTCAGTAATCAAAATCATGATTTCATAGTCAGGACCGGAAAGATATACGTGATATTTTTACTACTCGCAATTGCATTAAGAAAATAAATAGTAGATCCGAAGGGTATTTCAAAATTTCGGTTTAACACGAGATTGAGGCCTGAGACTATTCGGCCATTTAATAGGTTAAACTATTTTATTTATATAATAGAAAACTGGCATAATGATTTTCTATATTTTAGTCTGAAGTGTTGCGACGCCCTAGATCAGTAAGTAACGTGTTTGGCTATTGATCCAGTGGTCCCGGTTCAATTTCTGGCATGGCTGGAAAATGTAATATTGGTGAAGTGTGGGTTTCCCATTTCACAGTGATGAGTTAATGGTTGGGGGCTGGATGTTGTGTCTGTTCTAGATTTAAATGTATGTATAAGTCGTGTGCTGGTATGGTCAGTCGGTTCAGAAAGTGCGCGTTAAATACCTAAAATAATTTAAATGTAAATATTTTGAAGTGAACAATAAATACTTATTTCTTACCTAATGTAGTCTCTATACATACAAAAGGATCATAATATATGTCTAATAATAATTTTAAACAAATTCAAATGAGTTGCAAGTTAAATATTTAACACGTGTTATTTGAATATAATGAAAAGAAAAATAACTTTTTCAATATGACCTACATGTAGATTCTGTAAAATATTTAACACATAAAAAGTGTAATTTTGAAAAATATATTTTGCCAATTGTCAATAAGCTCCGGTTTTATTCCTCGATTGATAACTTGGACATTCAGTCTTTGAGCGAATACAATGAGGTACGGTACGAGGGTTTAAAATTATGTTAACACATTAGTCACATATTATCAATTAACATTTTTAATAGGTGACTAATATGTTCATGAAAGCTGTGAGTTTTTCACTGTGTCTCGTCTAGGTTATATGGACTTCATTTACGTGTGATGGTTAGGGACGATTAAGGTTGAATTCAAAGTAAATTATTATTATTAGCACCGCGTCTTACTACCCGTTCGGTTTGTACGCACTTACGCTAATGTGTAATGGTAGGGTGATTGTGAGATGAAATGGAGGACCTACAGTTTAACGTGGAATCCGAACCTCAGTGGAGGCCTGACATTCCCCACATTCACAAGATGTCTTGTCAGAGATGAAGGAAGGGTGTGGTAAACATAATCAGATAAATCTGTGCCGGGACCGAGGATTGAACCCCGGCCGCCAGCACAGAAGTCTGACACCTTACCCCTAGACCACCAGGTCACCTCAAAGTAAATGAACTTATATTTTAGTGGAAGGGTAAGATGGGGTAAACACATTTTAAGTAAAACCACTCTCAGTAATTCCAGCTGATATTTGAGCCTACCCCCCCTCCCCCTTTCACCGACAAACCTCATTGAATGATCATGACATTCCACGTGACTATTTATGAGAGTAATATTTTTATATTAAAGATAGTTTTAAACATTTATGACAAGAATACATGTAATTATGACAAGATCATTACAGTGATTGACTAAGCTACGGGAAATAAATGGTGTTTCAACCCTTAAATGCCTTCCTACGGAGGCTGTATCTGTTTTATTGATCCTATCTTTCTTATCGACTATCTTTGTCAGCGTCTATGTTTTTATCTCAGTCTCGCACATGCTTGGATTTTAGAATTAAGAAGAACGCCATCTTGNCCCCCCAAACCCCCCCCCCCCCCACCCCACACCACACACACTTTCCCGATTCGTGTGCTCCCCCTATCCCCCCATAATCCTTCGAGCACCTTTCACCCTTCTTCTTTCTCTATACACCTTTCTTTTCGGATCCCTCATCTCTTCAAAGCTACGTAATATTTTACATCCTCCAAACTATATTCATCACAATTCACACATTTGACCAGAAAGTAACGAGGACGATTACTTTAATAAATTATTTTGGATGTACTCGAAAAGTTAAACGCATTAATAACATATAAATCTGTTTCGTTAGTTTTAAAATCAAAATCTACTGACAACTTTTTTTTTTGTTCAATATCTGATAAACCTATCTCATAGATAACGTGCTTAAACTTTATATGTGAGACCAAAACTTGAATCCTTGACGATTCAAGTGATGAAAGTCTTAATGCAATTCAATTTCCAAATTTTATCATGGATGAATTTAGGTGCTCTTTCTCTTAATAAACTTCTCATTCCTACGACACTATTTAAATATATTAGTTAAAATAATGTGTCATCGATGAAACTTGGGTTTTCGCTAGTAACTACTGTTACAAAATTATAGATAATAGTCCATCTAAATAAGATCACACCATTAGTATGGCTAGGGACTATACAGAGACATATATTTTACACTGCATTGTATAAAGGTTTAAAATATTAAAATGGTCCATTTATTGTAATCATCAAAAAGATCTCATTAGAAATTTTGAAGGGGGTTGACGTTTCATGACTCCCTGAAAATAAAAAAAAGTTTTTCTAGAGATGACGTTTATCTGTGTGATTGTGTGCTTTTATGTCTGTATGATGTTTGTCTGTACGTATGTATGTCTGTGCATATGTGTGTCTGTACGTATGTATGTCTGTGCATATGTGTGTCTGTATGATGTGTGTCTGTATGATGTGTGTCTGTACGAATGTATGTCTGTATGATGTGTGTCTGTACGTATGTATGTCTGTGCATATGTGTGTCTGTATATCTGTATGTATGTGTGTCTGTGTGTTTGTGCATCTATGTGTCTGTGTGTCCATGTGTCTGTGTGTCCATGTGACTGTGTGGCTGTGTGTCTAAATGTATGTGTGTCTATATGTCTGTGTATCTGTGCATCTATGTGTCTGTGTGACTGTGTGTCTGTGTATATGTGTGACTGTGTCTGTGTGACTGTGTGTCTGTGTATATGTGTGACTCTGTGTCTGTGTGACTGTGTGTCTATCTGTGTGTCTGTGTATATGTGTGACTCTGTGTGTCTATCTGTGTGTCTGTGTGTATGTCTGTGTGTGTGTGTCTGTATATTGAGCTAGAGCCAAAACTATTATACCAATCTGGCTAAAACTTGGTGTCTATAGTTTTCATAAAGTTCCCCTGAGGAGTTATTATACGTAGATATATACAAAAGCCTAAAATTAAGGGTAGTTTACTGAAGATAAAAAAAAAAGAAAAATAGTTGTTCTCATAATTATCTTTATGGATTTTGATTTATTTTTGGTTTTTGTATCCAAGCACTGGTTAGTGTTCTAAACCAAATGACAAATGTATTTTACCGATGAAAATTACTTGTTGGCTACTTTACATAATCGGAAATTTCCAATCATGATTATATCGCCTCAACTATTTGACATAATAAATTATGTATCATTGTAAAGTTGTAATACTAATACGTATAAGTTGACCTTGGTGGGCTTGGGGTTGAGTGCTTGCCTGATCACCCAGTATTCACGGGTTCAAACCCTGCCAGGTTTGACGGATTTTTATTGAGCGATAAAAAACCGTAGCACAACTTCCTTCGGAGGGGAAGTAAAACCGTTGCTCCCATGTATATTATGGTGTGTAGACAAATAGTGGACGTTATGTTAAAATACTTTTCCCGGCAAAAGTTGTAAACTCTTTTACGCTCGCTCATAGAAATTCTCGTGTGCTGATATAATCAATCACTTCCGAAAGTGCACGTTAAATACCTCAAATAAATAAAAAGAAAATTAAAATTAAATATATAAATCTTTTATTTGATTTTATTTTTATAAAAACCAATTGTTTCTGGGCTATAAGCATATACAGGCCAATATATATTAGTCAGGTCTTTGAATTGTGAAACTGATTGTTATGGTGTTTATAGAGAGAGCTTTTCCTCTTTCTCAATGTTTCTGTAATTTATACTCTTTGATGGATTGTTTCTGAATCAATAGTTAATATTTAGTTTCACATTTTTTACGAGTTTTAAGTAAATATCTCCATTTTTAGGCAAAGGAGTCTATAATGATTTAGCGGTACACCATCCCGTTTATTTTTTACCTGAGTTATCTTCACTCGTGGAATAGTAGAATCGATCAAAGCTTACCAACTCAAAACATAACCTCAATTGAGTCGTTTGTAGCTCTAATGTTTTAAGGTGCTATGGAAGGGAATTAATTTCAAGGTCAATATTTTGTATATTTTTTTATAACAAATATATTCTAGAAAGAGTAAATAAAATCCCATCTACAATAGAAACATTTATTTTAACTTTATAGTCAAAGTAACCTCTACAGTTTTTTTTAATCTTTACAATGGACATTGAGGAATATAGCAAGAAATTTTTCTATTTGTGTCAAACATTCAAGAATTGTGAGTATGATATGTGTAGAAAATTGAACTAAACATATATAATGAACCTAGCCCTATAGTTAATTTATTTTGGATAGAAGTATATTAAATAGTTTTAAAACAAATACAGAAACTATTACTCGATTTCCTACCCAACCCTACTTTAAACTTTCAAAATAACAAAAAATCACTCCAACCCGGTTTGAACAAACCAGTTATATCTAACTCTGCAAAGCTTGTATGCGTCGAGATGTGAATGAGATATTTCTTATAACCTAGAACACACACACAACACTGTGAATCCTATGACTTGAATATCTGGATTTATGTATTAACCTACTTAACAAATTCATTACTTCATGGGTCTAGGGGTAAGGTGTTGGACTTCTATGCTGGCGGCTGGGGTTCAATCCTCGGTCCCGGCACAGATTTATCTGATTACCAAACCCTTCCTTCACCTCTGACAAGACATCTTGTGAATGTGGGGAATGCCAGGCCTCCACCGTGGTTCGGATTCCACGTTAAACTGTAGGTCCTCCATTTCATCTCACAATCACCCTACCATTA
>CABFOW010003134.1:0-23013 GCA_902141385.1 Timema californicum | reverse complement strand
AAAAAAGAGGGATGGGTGTGGGATGTATATCTTTAGTAAAACCACCGGTAAATGGGTTTTAAATACGACATTGACACATCGCTGTCTTGTAGTCGGGAAAGAGGTTGGAGTGGGGAAGGTCAACTTCATGGAGTTGGTAGGGGGGGGGGATTGAAGTGAAGTAGGGGGACACTGGATGACCACAAGCGAGGGGGTGGCAATAGAAGAGTTAGTACATTCATGTTGGATTGTAACTCTATTGTAATCTATGTTTATCATGTGGGGGAAGTATTTTAATCATTAACATCTTCAACCTAGAAACTATGATGGATTCTAACAAAGTATGTGACCAAGAAAATTCTCACTTTATAGGTTTGTCTGACTGTATTTCTGTATCTGTTGTTACAGCCCAAATGGATTAAATTATGTCTTTTAAACTGTTTTTTATAAGCTATTTTGTCATCCACACGCCTGAGTGGTAAAACTTCTCCAATCCTTATAGCTGTTGATGAAGAGGTCGTGGTTCAAATCCCAGCTGGGTGTGCTGAAGGGGTTTTTCCTCTATAATTTTCTACTATTCCTCAATCTAAATCTAGATTATTCCCTATAATTTCTGCCATTCTAACTCTTACACCACTAGTTTATGAAATGATTATAGTAAGGCCTGTTTGTAAAGCGCTACGCAAAAAGTTGATTAAAAAAATATATTTAATTTAAAATATCCACTATATTATGAGTGTACAACGTCCAGTAGTGTCCAGTTCAACTGGTTTTTCTCCACCCTTGTCTAACAAGAATATTTGGTCCGACGTGCTACGTCCAGTCATTCGGGTAGGATGGGAAACTGGTTGGTTTCCTTCCGTTATTTCCCCTAACTTGAATATAGCCGAGGGCATCGACTTGTCCACGGCATATTTTCAATGGAAAATAGGTAGGTAGTCAACCAAACAATCCGTCGGCGTGTTAATATATAAAATGTGGTTTGAATTTAATAAAAAAGTGTTCGGGTCATTTGCAACTAAGGCTAGGATGTATAGGACCTATATTTTATTTATAGACTACTTTACTTTATTGAAGAACAGGGTATAATTTTTTTTTTATGGCCAGTATACAATTAATTAGTAATTATTTTCATGACGCCATATCAATAACTTTTTTGAAAGTGAATATTTAAACAACTTTTAAATTAGGTTATATAGTTTATATTTAAAACATATATTTTTTTAAATATAGGGACTACTTTAATATAGTATGAATATATTGTCATACCATCGACTACTTTCTTAATTGGCCACATGGTCTAGGAAAGTCTTGTCAATCTCGTTTGTTTATGAGGGGTCCACTTAAAATTGAAAATTTTGAGGCCGTATTTTAGAAAATTCAATATTATCTTGATCGAAGGTAAAAAAAATTAATCTTGAAACAAAAAGAATATTAAGATTACCTATACAACGTTTTAAGAGTTACTCCAATTTTTTCACGAATTTTGAATTTTCAAGTGTCTGAATGATTCATTTATATTTTTAAGTCACTTTAATGATTGACGGAGAGTGCGTGTCAATAATACGTGATATCTCGGGTGTTTGTTATTTTTAATAAGAGAAGACTACTGTTAATGCACTCATGAGCTGCCAAATATTGTACATATTATGGTAGGAAAATTTATCAATATTTGAGAATCGATCTTTGGAGAGTACAGAGTAAATATTTAGTTTATAAACCTCACTTCCTAGAGTTGCTCAAATAGTGACCAATTTCCAAATAACATAATATCTAATAGTGTACCTCTACAATGTTTATACACGCTCTGGTGGCCACATGGTCTAAGATGCTACTTTTGCAATAAACTATTCCGCTGATGACGGGGAGATTGTGGCTCGATCTCTGTTGACTGTGAATAGAGTAGTTTTACCTAAATACTATTATTATTATTATTATTAGCACCGCGTCTTACTACCCGTTCGGGTTATACGCACTTACACTAATGTGTAATGGTAGGATGATTGTGAGATGAAATGGAAGACCTACAGTTTAACATGGAATCCGAACCACGGTGGAGGCCTGGCATTCCCCACATTCACAAGATGTCTTGTCAGAGGTGAAGGAAGGGTTTGGTAATCAGATAAATCGGTGCCGGGACCGAGGATTGAACCATGGCCACCAGCACACAAGTCCGACACCTTACCCCTAGACCACCAGGTCACCTTTAACCTAAATAGTCTCCCACACTTTCACTTAAGGGGAATGTACCCAATGGTCAACAGGGTCTGGTCGATTAATTTAAGTTAGGTTTAAGAGTTTCCATTGGTTCTACATACTCATATCCAATATCACCCTCATCTTACCGGGCCATAGAAAGAGCCTCCACGGAAAGGATTTGAGATTAGTACTATTGGGAGTATCTTGGTCAAAGGTACATATGAACTGGCTAATCTTTCCATAGACTGGGTTACAAATGATGCGTAATATTATTACTAATATATGTGGAGGAAAAACATTTGTTTTGTGCTTAGGATAATATAATCCTTATTATTGAGTGTTCTGTCTTATGATAGGTCTATTCCCTTAGTCAATAAACTTACACCACCAATGGTCCCTGTCTTAACCTCCTCTTTCAGATCCAATTTTTTTCTTCTTTTCTTCACGTCGTCTAATATTTGAATACTCCTTCCTAAGCCCCTCTTTTCCTAAACCCTTTCTTCTATGACGTCGTGCAAAAGACAGTTTCTCTTAAGAAGGTGTCAGATCCAGTTTTATCTGTACCGAAGAATCAAATCCAAAATGGTTCTCTTCTCACCCACTCTTCTTAGAACATCTTCATTGGTCACCCTGTCTGTCCACCCGATCTTTTCAAGTCTTCTCCAGCACCATACTTCAAAGATATTCAAGTATTATTTATTTTTTATCTTCCAAAAAGTCATAGTTTCTGCTCTATACAGTGTGACTCTCCAAATGTAGTATTTCACCAATTTCATTATCAGTTCCAAACTCAACTGTTTGGTCAGCAGTAACATCTTATTGAAGAAAGATTCTTTGGCCATGGTAATCATCGATATAATCCTACCAATATATACATTTTATTTACTAACTTATTTTGTAGATATCCCTGTTATGTTACCAATATCAAATGCAATTAAATCTATATTTTATTGCTATTAATTGACTTATTTTTAAAATTAAAATGCTTCATTTGAATCACCGAAAAAAGTATTTTACATTAAAGTTCAACACACACAAACATTCTTATTTAAATAAGATAGAAATACAATAATTTAAGAAATTTTACACTCAGAGTGTAATCACTCGGGTTAGAATTCTGACCTCTCAGTTGAAATACTGCTACGCTAGCGCCCACACTATCTCTCCCGAATATTTGATAACATCTTTAACGAATTTATCGAACAAGGTGTGGCTGCGTTAGAAAAGAATATAGCATTAATTTAAAACCTTCCAAAGAACATAATCAGAATAGCAAGAGTAATTTTAAAGTAAAGTGCCACTTTATGAATTATTATAATTAAAATAATCAATATATGGACTAATTAAAGTATTTGAGACATACGGGCTAAAAAAACCACACTCTTATAAGAAAGGGAAAAAAATTGTTAAAATTATGTTAAAAAGTTGAAAGTGTTTCAAGCTACCTACACATAAATGTGTTAATGATTTATAATTATGAAATATCAATATCTTAATATAATAATTAACAGTTTTTAATCTAAAAATGTTAAACCGATTATTTTATTACTTTTAACCTTTAAAATTTTGTTTAGAATTCAATAGCAGTGTTACTCATCTTACTATTTTTTTTTTCAAATAAATATTGTTAGAGACCGTATTAAATATGTTCACTACTAGATAAACATTATACTGACTATTTTTAGATGTTTCAAACTTTTAATTATGTGTTAGTCAAACTACAAAAAGGTTTAATAAACACATTTTAAGGTTATTTTTATAGCTAAGAAAAGTTTAACTAAGGTTTCCCAAAATATGAATAAATTAAAATAGTTATCACCGATCATAGCATAACAATTGGTTTACCAACAAGATATAAAATATGAGAACTAATTCAAAATTTGTCTAGAACCTTTTAACTAACACTCTCTTATAAAGTAGGTTTTAAAAGTGATTGACACTTTTCTGTCCCCAACTGAGCAAAGGCCTCTATACTCGTATTTCCCATAGGCTCTGAAGGACAGGGGTACAATTTCACCTACCTCCCTTCCCCCTCTAACTCCTGGTGAAGTCACTCATTATATTACAAGCCTTTGCCATATACTCCGGTTTTAGGTATAGTCACGCTCGGGAAAAATGTCTGACGATGATATGATTTATATGAGAAATACAAGCGATTATCCGTGAAAGAATATGAACTGTATGTACGTGTCAGCGTGTTGTTCTTTCAGTTCAGTTTTTCGAGCCTCCAAGGTAAGATATTTGTATAGTATTGTGGACACTTATCCAGTATTCTTGGAATATACAGTAGCCCCGCAGCTTCTTTGGTGCTAACTGACTTCTGACAGTTGCTAAACACATGTTTTTACAGATCGTATGGTTTGGCGTAGGGATACATAATTTGGTCTGGTAGCTTTTCAAAGCCGTCAGTCAGCACCAAAGAAGTCATGGGGCTAGTGTATGTAGTAGTCCCAGCTGTTAATGTCTCCACAACCATTATAGGTGTGAACAATAATTACGACAGTAATAATATTTGGGACACACACTACTATAGTATGCATGATTTTTTCAATGAGTGTAATTTTATCTAGTATTTACAAATTTTCATATTCCAAACAGATACTCTCTAGGTATGAAAATATAACATAATAAATAATTACTTATTAATTAAATGCTCGGATATGAAATCAAATACTTATTTTCGTTAAAATAAGCATATTTCAGTATATGTATATTTTTCATAGTCCTAACTACTCAAACTCAGAAATTGTATTTTACAGGTTTGCCAAATTTTAGAACATTAATCCTCACACCCACCTCGGTGGCGTTGTTGGCTAACGTGCTAGCTTAGTTTTGAGCTAGACTGCCGAGGGTGGGAAGATCGAGGTTCGAATCTCGCTCGGGTGAACTGGGGTGGTTTTCCATTTTCCCTCCACGCAAATGCGGGTTCACTTCCCCTATGTTCATCCTTCCCAGTTCCTAACTCATTAGCGTAATTAGTACTTAAGCATATACCCCGAACGGGTCGTAAGGCGTGGTGATAAGTATTACTATTATTATTATTAATAATAATCCCAAAGTCTGAATAGAACTTAAAAAAATAAATAGCCCCCAATGAACTTTAAAAAAAAAATCTGATCTCTAACCCTAAAAATGAAAGCAAAGTCTATAGTAACATAATGACGTCTATATGTTTAACTCAGCTAGAACTTTATGCCCTATAAACGTTTAGGGGACCTGGCGGTCTAGGGGTAAGGTGTCAGACTTCTATGCTGGCGGCCGGGGTTCAATCCTCGGTCCCGGCAAAGATTTATCTGATTACCAAACCCTTCCTTCACCTCTGACAAGACATCTTGTGAATGTGAAGAATACCAGGCCTCCACCGTGGTTCGGGTTCCACGTTAAACTGTAGGTCTTTCATTTCATCTCACAATCACTCTACCATTACACATTAGCGTAAGTGCGTATAACCCGAACGGGTAGTTAGACGCGGTGCTAGTGATAATAATAATAATAATAATAATAATAATAAGATACTGCTGATTAACGGCTTTAATCAAACTGATTAAAATTAAACATATCAGATTGATTCTAGATAGTGAATTTACCACTTAAATAAATGGATATAATTATGTAATAAAATTCAAGATTTTAATAATATATTTTATTTTTTATGTTGACTAAAACAGAACAAAAGAAAAAATTATACCTGTTTGGTAAAGACAACTTCTTATGGTAATCATGTTTTCTAAGATTTGAATTTGAATTTGAGACTCGAGAATCATATATTATTAGAAAATTTGGATTGAATAATTGAAAAAGATTGTATCAAACCCATCTATTATTCATAGATATTAAATATATTTATCTATATAGATATTTTTATAACTATATGTTTATTTATATATAAATGTATATAAAAATATTTATTATGTATACATTTTAATATATATACATATATATTTATATCTCTAGAGAAAACAACATATATGGCTATATTACATCCTGATTATGTTAATGAAATTCTCTATAACTTAACTTATTATTCATGGTTCTGGAGGCTATTTAGCTTAATATCATAGTGAGTTTTAAAAGAGAACGTAATCACATCTATTAAGAAATGTAAGTATTTATATATCCTATATGAAATAAATTAATAACCAAAAGAGCCTATTATATTTTTAATTTTAGGACAATTTCATACATTATATTTCGAGTAAGCTGTATACAAAAAATGAAAAACCCTTTAATCATACTTTCAATTGCAGACTCAATCTAAAACCATAAATAATTGAGAAAAAAAAACAAAGAAAATTAAAATCAAATATCATCTTGGTCTTGGTGCAGAATATTTTTCTGAGATTAAGCTCGTCCAAGTCCTTGTCTATCCTAGCTGTTAGTTTCTAAAGTATCGTGTTCGATTCATGTCCCTCCAATCGAATGGATCATTAGCATACACCACACAAGATGTTGTAGAGTACCCTCTTATCAGTAATGTGCAGGCTCTAACCAGACGAGCATGTCCATTTCCCATTAACGTACTTCAGAATGAAACTGACTGGACTAGGCGAATGATCAGCTCGTCTCACTAATCTCGAGTTCAGAGTTCGCTCCTAACCACGTGCCTCTCCACACAAAAATACACATAAATTTAATCACCATTATCCTTCTCTATTCTTGTAGTAAGTAGTGCTATCAATGAGTAGAAATTAAATAATACTTATTTACTAAACGTTAAAATCGTGGTCTTGTAGTGTATACTATTAATAATATTAATAGTAATTTATTTAAATCACTGGTACAACACAATCGCACAAAATTAATCATATTGTTTATTATAACTTCAGAGAGAATTTTAAAATGTAGGTTTTTAGTAAACTATCCCTTAAGGAATTTTCTTCAGAAAATCAACACATCCTCTTGTTTTTCACAACTAACATTCTTTATGTATAAGTGTGTAACAAATTGTTCAAATATTTTTTGCAAATTTAACTTTTTGTAAACTACCCTATCATCATTTGTAAATTTTTTAAATAAATCTTATCATTTTTTATAATGAAAATCTATTCCCTGGTAAATATTTTGAGCACAAACTTCAAAGTAAATTTCAAAAAATTTCAACTGTCCTGTAATTTGTAGTAAGTGAACTACCCTTAAAGTTATTTATTTCAGAGAAATAAAGATATGTTATTATTATTATTATTATTGTATCGTTTTAAGTAGTCCACCGTTACAAATTTTGAATAAAATTATTATATATATTTTCAATTAATTAAAATAACAGTTATCAGTAAAATATTATTAAATTAATTTGTATATAAAAATTAATTGATACAATAATTTATATTCTACAAAATTTAACAAAATATCTAATAAATTCATTGATGCCATTTTTGAAAAGTTTAAGAAATTTCAAAAATGTGTCATCATTTAACTAACCTTAAACAAATTTCTACCCCAAAAAAAGTTTATAGTTTGATGGTTTATATAAAGCACATTCAAGATAAACATTTGGAACTAAATCATTAGATTTTTTAAAATAACTGAAATGCTTTAAAACACAGTCATAAAAAACTGATCCTTTCACAAACTTGTTTACAAAAACTAGTACACAGTGAATATTTTCCTGTGAAATACTCCCAGGATACCCATTTTAAAACTAATTGTTACTGCCATTTCAAATATATTTTAAGTTTTTGAAAATCAGTCATATGTAAACTATGCATAAGCGAATTTTTACCGCAAAAACCAAAACTCCGTGTTTTGTGTCATATTACACAATCTTTAGATAAATATTTAAAACAAAATCGTAAGGGCCATTTTTGAAATTAATATTTAAAATATTTAAAAAAATACTTTCAGTTAACTACCCTCCAAAAATTGTTTTGACCCAGAACACACCCTTTAATTTGAGAGTTTGGGCAAAATTAAAAAAAAATATTCTGAGGTATTAAATATAAATATAAATATCAAGTTTGAACAAAATCCATCAAACAATTTTGGATCTCTGATTACCAAACCCTTCCTTCACCTCTGACAAGACATCTTGTGAATGTGAGGAATGCCAAGCCTCCACCGTGGTTCGGATTCCACGTTAAACTGTAGGTCCTTCATTTTCATCTCACAATCACCCTACCATTACACATTAGCGTAAGTGCGTATAACCCGAACGGGTAGTAAGACGCGGTGCTAATAATAATAATAATAATAATAATTTTGGATCCGTGGCCAAGGACAGACAGACAGACAGACATGGAGACAGAGAGAATTGTAAAATTTATGTTTAGGGTTTGGTTTCACATCAAACTTAAGAATTCATTGTAATCTTGAGATCGAATTATTTCACAATTAGAAAATTTTCTCTTGTTGAAAAAATATTACTTACATTCTAGACGTTAATAAGATATTGCCCATCACAAGTGTTCTTAGAAATTATGTATTTTAGCTAAATAGAGTGGTTAATAATCTTATTGACTCTCTTTTATGACAATGTTCATAAATTAGATATATACATGTCATATCATCTTAAACAATATAAATAAGATAGCAATTTATTGATAAAATTTCTTAGTTAATAAAAAATACCTCTAACCACAATGCGGTTCTTTCAATAAAACGTACGTGATTAGTGATTTATCTCTCTACAAATTTAACTTTAATACAGTATAATGAAAGTATGCGTCAACGTTTATAGGCGCTACCAATTTTCACACTTACTTTAAAGTCAAATCTTATAAAATCTCGTGAGTGTATGTTCTATTTTTTTATAGTTAAAAAATGTATTATTTTACTCAAAACTAATTTATATATTTATTGCTTTTTATTATATATACATTTATTAAATAAAATAAAAAAGGCTTTTAATCAGGCCTACAATTTAGGAGTATTCAAAAAAGTGTATTTTAATCTTAGTAAAAACAGATTTACTATTTATAATATTATTAATCGTAAAGCTTTTAGTTGATTTGAAACAACTTTTCATAAGTAGTGTTCTATTTTTTAACATGCAACCATTACTAAATTTGTTTTTATGCAATATTTTTTAAAATAAACTTTACAACAATTTATATTTTATTTTTATATGTTACAGTTATGACCTATATTCCCTAGTTAGATATGAATATTTTTTTAATTACCTTCCCCTTCCATTGCCATAGAACCGTAGAATGCATTCTTCTTATTATCTTCCAAAAATATTGGTTTCATAGTTAAGAAAAAAAGTATCTATTTGTATCTGATTTGGAACACATCACAAAATTATTCCTATCATCTAATCTATCTTATATATTTAGTCTCTCAAAAAAAGCACATGCCTAGTTGACCACTGGTCACAAACTGAGAAATATATTCACGATTCATTGGTCGGGGAAGTGTTGTTGCACATATAATATGTTCTATAGGGGTAAGGGGATATTTTTTTTATTCAGACTGATGTCCCTAAGGTGGTTCGAATGTCCAGTTAGTCAACTTCTGGGTGAAACTGGCTTCTTTTAATAAGAATGGAGGATAATCAAAACCTGTTCTTTGGGGTGAACAATGACATGGTTAGACGTGGTCAGTTCCTGACTGGTCTACTTCTAGTTCAAGACAGGTTTTACATTCACACAAAGGGTTTGAAAATACATGAATTAATTTAGCTTGTTTTTCTGGTCTAGGTTAAAAACATATCAATATATGAATAAGTTGATAATGAATCCTCATTTCAACCTACGTACTATATTATGTAATAACAGCCCATCAAAAATAGAGAGCACTGCTTCTCTCATTATGTGTTATGGACTATGAGTTTCAATTGGTACTTTTTTAACAAATTTCTCTATTGAATAAAATAATTTAGATAGTAAAGCTTCGTTACACATCCAAATCAATGTAAAAGAGAGAAAAAAAATCTTAGACTCTTCTAATGTCATTAACGAAGCATTAAGCTGCTTTAATAATAACTCCCTAAATAGTTTTTGAACTAAACACGTATCGATATGCTTACATTGTGAAAAAACTCTTTAGAAGAACGATTTTATATCGATTCTTGGTCTCTTGGCCTTTTCAAATTTATTTAATTATACTTTTTGTTTAGACAGTTACAATTTTGTAGGAATGCGCCATCTATGGATTGAACGTCATACAGTTAATTTGTAATACTTATTTAAATGAGCCATGTTTGATTTAAGGATCCAATTTTATTTATTTTTGATTTATTTTAATGATTGATGGGACTTAAATAATAGTTTCAATGCTAAAATTTGAGCCCAATGTATTAATAACCCATTAATATTCAATATACGTTTAAAAGTTCTGAAACAATATCCTTGATTTAAACTATGGTTTATATATATATATATATATATATATATATTTTAGAATGTTTTAATTGACTTCCCAATAATTAACAGCTAATAACTCTTTTGTATATGAACTCTTGAATCCCCCACGCTGTCACGATTAATAATACATTTGTCATAAAAAATAGAAATCAGGACATTAAAATGAATTTACCGTCTTTTTCGACTGTGCGGTTTATTGTTTTCATAATTTTCGCATTTAATTTAATTTGGAATTTGATATACCACCTTTCTTTACCTTTAATTTCAGTCCACAAATGTTAATTTTAATATTCTAACAACACACATAAATTAATAACTATTCACTAAATTTTATTTTCACAAACGCATACTTTCGAGAGTGGTGTAAGCCAACATTATAATACTTATGTCATTCCACGCATGGATAAAATAAAACAAAATAAAATACAGTTAATTTGGCTAGTAGTTATCTAGAAAAGTTGTTTGGGTAAGCATAAAATAATAATTTTCAATTTGAATCAAAGTTATTTCCCTGAGCAAGCAGAACAGTGTTGAACAATAATATAATTATTTGGGATGGAGTGTTTTATTCTTGTCCCCGCGTCTCACTACGGTTTATACGGATATAAACTAATTACACTAATGTGTTAAGTATGAGAAAGGTTAAATTTAAAATGTGTTCCTACATTTGAGTGGTGGGGGATTAGAAAACTATTTAGAACCAAACAATAATGAAGAATTTAATTTTGAGGCTATTTTGAGCACTATTTATAAATAGTCGTGGGGAATACTCCATAATTAACACTATTAAGTTGAGGTTGAAGAAGGCATGATTTAGAATAAGTGTACCCACTTTGCGTAGTAGGAGAGTGGGAAATAATTTAATATAAATTGTTCTGAGAGCACTCTACTGATATTATAGCCCTGATGTTCTCATCAAAAACCAATCCAGTTTAAAACAAGAGGCAGGTCTCAAACTATGCAACCATTGACTAGGATAAAATCGAAATTAAACATACCTTGCGCTTGCTTTGTATAATGCTCTTGATTAAATTTAATAAGACTAAGATTCAAACAAAATGGTTTGGACATATTTAACATCACTAAAAACTGTAGCTCAAGGGAATGTCAAAATAATTAAAGGTATTTGGGGATGCCAATCAAAAAGGTAGAATATTCAGTATTATTATTATTATTAATAATAATAATAGCACCGCGTCTTACTACCCGTTCGGGTTATACGCTTTAAGTACTAATTACGCTAATGGATTAGAAATTTGGAAGGTTGAATTAGAGAAAGAGACCCCACATTTTCATGGAGGGAGAGTGGAAAACCATTTAGGAAAAACCCCCCTCAGTTCACCCGACTGAGATTCGAACCTCGATCTCCCCATCCTCAGCATTTGAGCTCAACACGACTAGCGCGTTAGTCAACTGCGCCACCGAGGCGGGTGTCTTATTAAGAAAGGTCAACTTATTAAGATCAGACACACCGCTCACTAAGCGCTTTAAATATCAATATTATATAGTTTGGCTTGCAAGTGACGTTTGGAGAAGGGTTCGAATCCTGGCCGGGCTTGATAAATGAATACAAAAAAATTGTTTTCCTATATGTTTCCCTTAATGAAAATGTAATTAAATTTTTAATAAAAACTCTACCCATCTCACCCTTACCACAACACCATAATTTGTACATAAACGTATAGCCTGAACGCTTAGAGAGATGCAATGACAAAATATCACTAACAAATATATATGTCACAGGAAATGTAGGTTGTTAGGGAGAGTTGACTCGGCCTAGGTAACGTCGACTCTTACTAAAAGTATCAGTAACAGTTGATTGAGAATAAACAGATCAACTTTTCTTGGGAAGAGTTAACTACGCCTGCTGTGGTTTAGTAAAAGTTGATTCCGCGATGTTGCTCTCAACATGCAACTGTTTTGAATATCCCAGCTCTACTGTTTAGTGAAAAAGGTTAAGCTAGAACGCTCGACCTCCAAAGTAAATTCGGTTAGGTTAGGTTAGGTTAGGTTTGGTTAGGTTATGATGTAATAAATAATAAATATTTATATCTCTCTTTGTATTATAAAGGTTTTACTTTTTTATTTGGGTTTGATTAGGTAGTAGACCGTTTCCTTGCAAAAAGTCGAACTTTTACTAACTCAAACTAGTAAGAGTATACTTTCCCTAGGTACAGTCAACTCTGACTAGTAAATGTTGATCTAAATTCATCACTTTTCGCTTTTAATCAACTTTTACTAAAAATACCAGTAAGAGTTGACTTTACCTTGGCCGAGTCGACTCTTACTGGAGAATCTATTTTTCCTGTAACATATATACAAGAAAATAAAAACTTAGATCACAGCATTGTTGAATAGGACCAATATTCTAAAAGCTGTGAATTCAAAACTACGAATATTTCACTTTGTATATCAAAATAAATTATTATTTAGAAAAATTGAAATATTTATATTGTGAATATTTTAATCGTATATTTATTTACCATTCTAAACTTCTGTGTGATGAGAATTTGACAATTTTATTTTAATGATTTATTGCCCGTTCTCAAGTAACAATGAGCTAAATTTTCTATATTTCTTCCAATTTATTGAATAAACACAATAACTTATATATAAACAATAATTGTTTTTATTTCCTTATTTCGTTTTTCAAAAAACAATTTTTGTTTTCAAACAAATGAAAAGTGCATTATTAAAGGGGCTTTTAAAGAATTCTAAATTTCTATAAAATGTAAAAGTATTTTTATTAGATCTATTATCTATATTAAAAATGAATTAATGAATTGCAAATCAAGGAAATTCAATAGATCGTCCTACATGATATATTCTAATGTAAAATATTAGCCTTTGTTTTAACGTGTGAATAAATCAAGTTGTATTTTTAAACAACTTTAAAGTATTAACGATGATTTCAATTTATTAAGATCATATTATTCCCCATTATTTTCTTAATTCCTTGAATACAATTTTGTTGTTAAAACTACTCTACGAGGGATGAGCGACTTCACCAGCGATGATCTGGAAAGAATAAAATACTCTGATTGTTTATGTGTGTACTCCTAGTTTAAAAACAATGTGAGCTATTCACATATTTGAGCATAAAGTAGGGCCGAAAAAGATATAATTTTGACAAAGTTTACTTAGAATCTCGTAGAGGGTGATTGGGAATAATTTAGTAAGTTTGCCTCTTTGCACCAGAGGGGATTTAAACACTAAATTCCCTTTCATTAGCATAATGGAAAGGAAAAGACTACTCTTGTACGAGTGCCCACCAGTGAGTGAGTTAACACTCTATCGAGTCCCTCGTAATGGAATTACAACGCTATTAGCCCTGATATAACTCGAACTAAATAAAATCTCAAAATCTCATTAATGAGTCAAATGTTTGCAGCAGATTGTTCTCTGATATTATAAAAAATTTCTATTGCCCCACAAATGTTTATTATAACTTTAATTCAGTTTGACAACTATTGTATTATAGTATTTTTTTAGTTTTTATTATAATAATGCATATTTAGAATACATTGAAAAACAATAATAATTCTATTACATTATCATTTAATTGCTTATGAAATATTATAGTTTCCTTAAACGACAGAGCAATTGAAGGATTTCACATATTTTGACTGACCGAGCTACCGAACCCATGTTCTCTAGCTTGTCGTTTTCCCCACTAGTCGTCGATTGTGTCTTCTGGAGAATAATTTCATATACTCAGCCAATATTAATATTAATTGGCGAATTCATCAACTGGGCCACCAAAAATGTTCTCAAATAATTGCAGTATATATACATATATATTACAAGAAGGAGACAATTATTTTATAGTGTGTACATTGTAATGTGTACGTGTAGATATGTAAAAAACCTTCCGATCTCACAAATGATATGGCTACACACAGCCACAGCCAAAGTATTACTTAAAATGTCCCTTTCTTACATTTGTTTATACCTAGTTTAAATGATAAATGTAACAGCGGATGCTAAACACCATCTAAATATTTATAGCAGTACATTAATCTTTTTTAAGTTAATCTTTTAAATTAGTCTAAACCTTTGACAAACTTAAACGGGATGACCCCTTTAGAAACAAAAAGAAGAAATTAAAGCTTTAGAGAAACAGCTATTATCTTTAAAATATGACATAACAAAAAAAAATTAAAACTTATAAAGGTATTAGGGTGGATTTAATAAGATTTGAAATAATAATGTAGAAACCGATAATTTTTAAAATCACAATATTATATAAGATCTATTTTATATTAAACTTTCAATACTTATTTGTAAGTATATACTGCTAGATTTATGTTTTGATAAGAAAATATCGCTATTTGATGCAGGGCCTATCGATTAAAAAAAAATTAATTGGGCAATAAGAACAAGTTAGGAAGTTCAAGCTATCAAATAAAATCACAAATATTTGTGTTCTTTAATAATACAGATTTTACTACAATACCTTAATTAATTTATCGGTCCATATATTATCCCTCAAACTGACATCTATACACGACATAATAATATGTAATTACGTATAAATACTGAAAATATGTTTTGTTAACTTTTGTAACTATCCCTACGACTCTTCACTTACTAAATAGCGTAAACTATTTTTTTTTTTGCCTCTTCGAAGTAAATTTAAATATTTTCGCTTTTTTCTTTACGGAAGCATGTGATCACAGGAAAAAAAGAATCAACCAAGGTTAAACCAAGCGCTTTACGTTTAATTTTATGTTTTCTGGATGCTGGGAGGCAGCTCTGAACTACAGTTTGAGGACGTCAAAGAATTAAGAAATACCTCAAACTGGATACTTGGTTACTTAAAACGTGACCTCAAAAACGTGTTACCAGGAAAAGCTACTTCTAAGGGCTAAACCTTGTCCCCTAACCTACAAAACCATAGAAACAATCCACTAACAAGAGGAGTCAGGAGCGAGTCCTTCCTTCCTAGTCTCCTTTTATTCAGAAAACTAGTCAGTCAAGCTGCTGAGTAAAATATTTGTCTGCCATTTCAAAAGGATAATGAACCGTATTATGAAACAATCTGGTGTCAGTATTATATTCTCAACGGTAAAAATGTTCTATGTAAATACATATAAATATATGTGTATGCATATATATATTACGTATAAATACTGAAAATATGTTTTGTTAACTTTTGTAACTATCCCTACGACTCTTCACTTACTAAATAGCGTAAACTATTTTTTTTTTTGCCTCTTCGAAGTAAATTTAAATATTTTCGCTTTTTTCTTTACGGAAGCATGTGATCACAGGAAAAAAAGAATCAACCAAGGTTAAACCAAGCGCTTTACGTTTAATTTTATGTTTTCTGGATGCTGGGAGGCAGCTCTGAACTACAGTTTGAGGACGTCAAAGAATTAAGAAATACCTCAAACTGGATACTTGGTTACTTAAAACGTGACCTCAAAAACGTGTTACCAGGAAAAGCTACTTCTAAGGGCTAAACCTTGTCCCCTAACCTACAAAACCATAGAAACAATCCACTAACAAGAGGAGTCAGGAGCGAGTCCTTCCTTCCTAGTCTCCTTTTATTCAGAAAACTAGTCAGTCAAGCTGCTGAGTAAAATATTTGTCTGCCATTTCAAAAGGATAATGAACCGTATTATGAAACAATCTGGTGTCAGTATTATATTCTCAACGGTAAAAATGTTCTATGTAAATACATATAAATATATGTGTATGCATATATATATATATATTTATGTGTGTGTGATTTAATTCTATAAGCCTATATTTATATCTCATTACTTAACTAAATTTATATTTATACATACACATACATTTACATAAATATATAAGAAATATTAATACATATTAATATGTACTGTACATATACATAAATATGAATACATACGTATACATAGAAATGAATATATACATGTGTATATGTACTGTATATAAATATAAATGTACATGTATATATAAAATTTTATAAGTATTTTTACGTGTATAGTTAAGTATGTTTATACATATGAATGAACTGTATGTATATATATTTATATGTAAATACACATAAATACGTATATTTACTTATATATGTATATACAAACATATATACGTATATGTATATCATTATACACATATAGGTATGTATAAATGTATACATGTATATTCATATACATATATATATATACATACATAATAATATCTACATACACGTGCATATATACGCATATGCATATTCATATATACATTCGCATATTAATACATACATATGCATGTATAGAGATGAATATAGTTATACATAGCTTATGCAAACATATGGAAATATAATTATTTGTATATATATATATATATAGCCTTTTAACATTTAAAAAAAACTGAATAATATAAATAGGATTTATATAGAAATATAACTTACATTTGTTACTATAAACGTGTACCAAAGTCGAAAAAAACCCAACCTTAATTGATATTCCAAATAAAAGTTATATAAAATTAATCAGTTGTTAATAAACATTTGGCATGTTTTATCTCCTAAATCAATTTTGAATGATATTAGCTACAAATTAATTAGAAGCTGTTGCTTGGACTTAAAACATTTCTACCCCCAATCCAATAGCTTAGAGCAGCGGTTTCCAAACTGGGGTTCGCGAAATCTTCCAAGAGGTTCACCAACATATTTCTATAATGGCGGATTTTTGCAGTATTTTGTGAGGAAGTGAGAAGCATTTGCAATGGTTTATCGTCTCACACTAACGTCAGGTGGTTATTTAGAGTTAGAACTCTTACAATATTGTTTGAACTTAAACAGGAAACTTTCGTTTTTCTTGCCAACCATGTTTTTACAAAGCAAAATGCATGCAAGATCAAATATTGCTTCAGTTTTAGATTTATAAATGAATCAAATAGCCAAAGCTATTATTTATGCTTTTTAGTGAAGATTACTCAATCCAGATATCAAATTCTGAGAATTGAAAAATTATACCTGGACACGGGAATCGTACCCGTGACCTTTAGCTTAGTACGCCAATGCTCTTACCACTGAGCTATCCAGGATTAGTCCCGTGCCCAGTGTCATTCTTCACTCATATTTTAAGGTAGTCATTTGTAGCCGATGATTACCTCACGCCCGCCATAGACTCTGTCTTAAAATATGAGTGAAGAATGACCATGGAAAGGGGACGAATCCTGGATAGCTCAGTGGTAAGAGCATTGGCGTACTTAGCCAAAAGTCACGGGTACGATTCCCGTGTCCAGGTATCATTTATCATTTCTCAGAATTAGGCAAATTTTCCAAATATTTTCTCAAAAATGTACAGTTTAAACCTCTCTCTTGACGGGTCAAATATTAAACTTTTTACCGTGCAAGACCGTTATCGAGTTGTTCATAAAAAAAATTAACTTTTGGGAAACGTGTTTAATAATCAATCAAGCGGAGTGCTTTGATACCCTTCACTACCTCATGGTAGAAAATAGGCTTTCTTTGGAAAAATTCAAAGAACGTGGTTATAAAACTCTTGAGGGACTTGGAAAAATATATTTCAAAGAATATTTCCCAGCCATGTCCAATAATAACAATTGGATTAGAAATCACCTGGAAGATACAGCAGTTTTGAAATCCTCCACATTAAGCGCTAGTGAAAAAGAGCATCTTCTTGAAATTTCCACTGGTTTTGAATTATAGAAAAGCTAATTATCTTTGGCATTAATTGGTTTCTGGCTAAGTTTAAAGAAGGATTTCTCATTTTTAAGGAATAAAGCTATTATAGCTTTATTACCATTTTTATTCTATATATTTGATCGAGACATATTTTTCTTCAAAAAATAAATATAGAAAATGGCTCAGTGCTCAAAGTAACTTGAGATTTTATTCATCGTCTGTGTTCCTGACTTTAAAGCTTTGTCATCCAAAGCAAGAGAATTCTTTTCACAAAGTTACGTGACGAGGTGAATAGTTGTTAAAAGGAATTCCAGGTCTCCACCGTGGTTCGGATTCCATGTTAAACTGTAGGTCCTACATTTCATCTCACATTCACCCTACCATTGCACATTAGCGTAAGTGCGTAAAGCCCGAACGGGTAGTAAGACGCGGTGCTAATAATAATAATAATAATAATAATAATAATAATAGCTGTTAAAACTCGTTAACAATTTTTAAACTTAAATCAGCATGGAATTTTGTGATTAAAGGAGCGTATTTCAGTTATGTCAAAGCAGAAATTTCCAGTACCACTTAAAAAAAACATTTGAAATATGATAATGTTGTGACAGTGAGGATAATAAAATTTTACCATAGTGCTTTGCTTATTAAATCTCAGTTTTAATTTTTATAACAAATATATAATTATTTGAACTTTTACTTAAGTAGTTTCAATATTATTTCATTATATTTGGTAATGTATCCCAAAGTACCAACCGAGCTATTGAGGGTTAATTTAAAGGCATCAAACATTTTGATTACAATTAACAACTAAATTAAATAAAAATTAGGTATAAAATTAAGTGCGTGGCTTTGTATATTTATCAGGGGGTTCGTGCCACTCAGATGCTTGAAAAAGGGGTTCGTGAGTCAAGACAGTTTGGGAACTGCTGGCTTAGAGCATAAACTGATGTACATATATATTCGACGTATGGTAATAAATATGTTTTGTATTTAAATAATTATTCATATTTAAATGAGAGATTATTTATAACATGTGAAAAGAAAGTCAGTTATATATTTATAGTAGTGATATATTAATATTTTTATAAAATAATACTGTTTAACGTAATCTATTATAGTATAATTGACTATTTTCCACATAATTGCTTACCCAATTTAGTCGTAGGTTACCTAAAAAATTTTTTTTTATTTTTATCTAATTTTGACATTTTTTAACTTATTAAGATAGAACTTACATCAAAATGTGTTTTGTCAATTAATATTTAATTATTGACAACTGAAATTAAGTTTTCCGTAAATTTACAATATAATTAATGGAATGGGTATTCCCAATTTAAGTTGGAACAATTATATTTACTCATCGGCAGATAATTCAAAATATAAACATTTTAAATACTGATATATATATATATATATATTACACTGTGTATACATTTCTGGTAGTCTTAGTCGACTACTTTAACTAGGATATATTAATTAATTAAAATTAGCAATAGTAGTTTATATAAATTTAGTTACTCATTTCCACGTTGAATAAAAGTTTAGCTCGTATAGTCTGGCGTTCCACTGAGGACAGATTGTGAATACGGATTAAGTGTACTAAGAGTGTTTTGCTATAAATTGATCTTCCACTCTCTCTCGGTGCAAGAGCTGGTGCATTTTCCTTTAAATCCTGAATTAGTCATCTCAAAACCCTTTAAGAAATCAAGTTTGGATAGCCTGAGTGGATACTACGTAATGGAATGTATATATTTTAATTTTGTCTAAAAGTAAAAATCCAATTTTTTTTAAGATTATTATTAGATTTTTAGTTTCATAGTTTAAACAAACGTCAATTATACTAATAATATATCATACCGGGTGAAGAATATCATGAAAACACAGTCATTTGAGGGGGAAATAGAACAGCACCAGTTAATTTTAATCTGGTTGACGCCTTCAAGGTTATTTCAAGGTCAAAATTATATTTTCTATGAAAAATCTATATTTTTTAAAACTGAATTATATTTGACACAAATAAACGAACAACTATTGCCTGATGCTTTTTTCTAGTGGACATAAATATTTGAAATTATTTAAACTTGTGTTTGTTTTTAAATAATTTTATTCAAGAACTCTATACTATATTATGTTATTCTTTATTACACTATTTATAATATTAATTTAATAGATTCTCTAAATTATGTCTTGTAACCTTGATACACATTTTAATTTGCTCTATAAGCTTTTTATGAATTTATAAATAGTTCTGCAAACATTTTTAATGCTCGCTTTCATGTTTTCTGGAGGGGTGTTTTCTAAAATGTATTTTTGTTATTTTGGTGTCTCAACCTATATGACTCACCCATTATATTGGAACTGAGCTTAATATTTCATTTGTAATGTAGTTTCGGTGTTACAATAAGTAGTAAACTCACTTCGTTAGTCCAAGATCTGTTCATTAATATTTTATTACGTCACGTTATCTGACCTATTTTATCAATGAGAGTCGTGGGCTTATAATATTATGTTTTTTTTGTATCTATTAAAGAATACCTAAAATCACAAATACATTTAAAAAATTGCAATTATTTTTCATGATTTTAACGGTAAAATCCCATAAAAATCATGTTTAACAAAATACCTCAATAACAATCATATATAGAATTAAATTACAATGCAAGCCATAATTTTGATAAAATGGTCCAAGAAGTGAATATTAATAATAGACTGGATAACCTGTGACGGGCAGGACTAGGTTCGAATATCGACTGGGTTCACTGGAGGTGATTTTCCTCAAGCATGTTATTTTCTTATCCACTGTCTACTCTGATACTGGTTCTTTCCCTTTAAGCAACCTTTCTCAAGCCTATTCTTTCTATCAACATTTTATTAACTATAGTATTTACGGATATACAGATGGGTAGTAAGCTGTGGTGACAATACCTTTAGTGTTAAAACAAAATAATTAAAAATACTTATCAAAAATCTATAAAATATAATTATATAAATCTGTTTATTGCTAAGTATAGATCTAAGTATTAACTAGATTTGATCCTTAACCAAAGCTAGTTTTTGTTTCGTGTGTCTATTTAATGATTATCAATTGTCTACCGTCGTGTCTTCTTTCCAACCAGATTGATCCAACCGGCACTAGGTCGTGACGTAGTTTTGTACATTGCTAAGAGATGGCGCAGCATGTATTAACCTACCAAAATGTACGAGACTACACCATGATTCCCCCCCCCCCCCCAAACCCTGTACCCTCTCACTGCCCGCTCTTTATCGTAATTATTAAGTTTAATAACTATGCAATATTTTGGATTATATTTTTTAATTATTTTAAACACAACTATATCTAATCATACGAATAAGCCATGTATCTCGCCAATGATAGTAATTAAAATATTATTTGCAGATAAATACATGCAGTCTGAATTATCGTACTAATAATGCTCAAAAATAATTATTGTAATTATACGTTGAGATTTAGCTCTAACAAGAGGGTAATTTAAATGAATGAAATGTTCGCTCTCTACTATGGGACTTTCCATCCTCTCTGATGGTGAATACATTAGCTTAATATTTAATTAGCCACTTTGATGGCCGCATGGTCTAAGGAAATACTCTCACGCTAAACTAGACTACTGAAGACAAGGAGATCAAAGTTCGGTTCCAGTTGGGAATATTGAGGGTGTATATTCTAAATACTTCTCTATTCTTCCTCCACTACAATTCAGGTACACTTCTAAATTAAACCCTCACAATCCCCTACATATTAGTGTAACTAGTATATAAGCGTATAATCCGACTGGTTAGTAAGATATGGTGATTAAATATATATATATATATATAAATTTCTTCCTTTACTTTCATTAATTTCGATTATAGCCTATATTAATCAAACGTGTTTAATGTGTATTATTTTTATCCTGTAAGATTGTAAGCTTAACTTTCACTTTAGAGTTTGTAATAAGTTAAGGTAATAATGTAATCAGTACAGGTAATATTATCACCTTCCAGGGTAAACGAAGTGTGCATAACAATATATTGCTTGAAGCTTACTTTTATTACTGTGATATTATCGTAAATAAATTTCTCACCTTCAAACACATATAATATAGGTGAAAACAGATAAGTACATCAAATTACAAATATAGATACAAGTAAATACAAAGTAACATGGTGTACCAAAAATTTGATGTTGTGACGGTAAAGAACAGTCAAAAATAATATATTTAAAAGGGAATTAATGATATAAGGTTTCTTAAACTATTTAAGATTAACATAAAATTAAGGATAAAATTTACAAGGATGCAATTTGAATGGATATAAAAAATGTATTTGAGTTTTGTTATATGTATTATTTCTGTTTATATACAGTAAATTATATGAGTTAAGTAAGAAGAGCTATCTAATAGCTATAAGCGATTGAGTGCTTTGAGCCTCGGTTTTATTCGTACATTGAAAATTTGAATTTACATTTTTAATTTTATATGGTGCTTTGAAATTAAAATTAAAATTACATTTCAAGCTTGTTTATAATTGTATTTAATGTGAAATACTTATAAACTAAGTTTATTTATAATGTTTTGGAGTATTTATTTAATTAAAAGGTTAATTACATAAATTGTCCTACAAACGAAATAAGGATATTAATCTAATATTTATTAATTAACGCTCTTTAGCATATGGTTTATTTTGTATTCAATCTATGATGTAGGATGATGAGAATAGGTTTAAAGGAAGTGCAACCTCTTTGAAGTGGAAAAAAAATTATTGATAATAAATATAGATATATATGTATGTATATATAGACTATTAGAGAACACAACCAGGATTGAAGTCCCAGCCTTTCCATCAATGGTGGCCATATGAAACTGAATCCAAGACGCAGTCCTGACATGTTCTAAAATAGATACACACTTT
>CABFOW010003133.1:46743-81882 GCA_902141385.1 Timema californicum | reverse complement strand
CCCAATTCCTAATCCATTAGAGTAATTAGTAGTTAAAGCGTATAACCCGAACGGGTAGTAAGACGCGGTGCTAAATATTATATTATATTATTATATTATTTTGGCAATCAGATAAATCTGTGCCTGGACCGAGGATTTAACCCCGGACTCCCAGCACAGAAGTCCGACACCTTACCCCTAGACCACCAGGTTGCAGATGTGTCTATAGAATCCGCTGATATTATCGAATATGAAGCTGAAAGATGGCCTTAAATAAACTCCAAATGACTTCAAGACGCATTCAATTTTCATAAATAAGCCGTATAAGACCACTTCAAATAATTTTTAAAAGCATTCAGTTTTAAATAAATTGTTGAAGAAGGACCATTAAAAATAGATTATACAGCCCCATCCAAATTTTAAAAAATCTGTTGAAGACTACTCTAAATAGGGGCATCCGATTTTCCAAAATTTATTATAAGGGAGCTGGGGCTAGAAGGTTAATCCCTAAACAATTTTTTTCCTGCTTGTACCCCCACCACCCACCCGTACACAAATAAAGTTCCGCCCCCACTGGTCTCTAATTTATCTCAATTTAAAAAGCTTTAAACGAGATACGAACGTGAGTCCCCATAACTGTAGAGAGGAACCGCAGACCACCTCAGCAATGAAAGGTCGCGTCGTGTTGCGCACTATATCGTTGCGCGCAGGACAGTAAGCGCCGTTGTGGTCCGTAGCCTCGTATCCAGAGTTCGACACCAGCTTGGAGGCAACGACCTCCAAATGACCTTGCCTCGTTCCGTCAAGGACACGCTGCTATTATCATCCATCTCGGTTTGCAGCTGCATAACTCAAACCTCCACCGCCAGGTAGAGCGGGAGAGGAGTGGCAGGGGTAAGAGAGGAGAGAGAGAGAGAGCTCTGCACTCGTCTTTTAGTCGAGTATGATGAACTTGCGGTATTTACAAGCTTTACATACCTAACTCATTTCTAGTAAAGGACGAGATATCGATATTTCACTCATTTCCAGTACCCAGTGGAAGAAAACTATCGATATTTTCCTCATTTCTAATACAAGAAAAGTATCGATACTTTACTTATTTCTAGTAGTGTTATTGTTATTGTTACTCATGTCTGGTATAGATGGAAAGAGAAAGTATTGTGATCGTAAAAAAAATTCTGAATAGAGATTTTGATAAATGTCGATGTTTCATGACCCGCTGAGACCAAAGAAGTGGTTTTTGCAACGCCGTATGTCTGTCTGTCTATACCTCGGGCTAAAGCTGAACTATTTTACCTATTGGGCTAAAACTTGGTACCTATCTGAGGTTTTCAAAAGGTCCCCCCGAGGGGTTTTTGAAATTAGATATCCAACCCTCCGATTAAGGGAAACTTACTGAAAGGCAAAAAGAGAAAAAGCTAGACTTTCTCATAATTCGCTCAAAGGATTTTGATTTTTTTTAAATGTATATATATATATATATATACCAGGGGCTCTTAAACTATGGGTCGCCATAGCTTTCAGGATGAGTCACAGTAGCTTCAAAAAAATATTGAATTATTAAAAAAATGGGTGTAGTCTGTGATGAAGTACTCAGCAATGAGTCACCAAAGCAAAGCAAGCTAAAGAGGCACCTTGAAATTAAGCATAGGGCTTTAATTACCAAAGATGGGAGTTTCTTCGAAAGAAAAGAACAAACAGTAGCTGAAGAGACAACGTCTTGACACTGGAAATAAGGCTATTTATTCTGTCCGATAAGCCACTCTTGCTTCTTACCATGTTGCTTGGAGTATTGCAAACCAGAAGAAAGCACACATAATTGGAGAGGATTTGATAAAACCGGCAGCAATATACATGGTTCGTATGACCTGTGGTGATAAAGACCGCTGTCAAATTATAGCTATTCGTAAACGTATTCATGACATGTCAATTGATATTAAGAGACAAGTAATTTCAGCCATCAAAACTGGTGGGCAGTTTAGTCTACAACTCAATGAAACAACTGATGCAAGTGACGACTCTTAACTCATAGCCTACATACGCTATGCTGGACATAACGAAATGGAAGATTTTTTTATTTTTTTTGCCGTCCACTTACCACATCTACTACAAAGAGAGGACATTTTTTATTTAACAAACTAATTTTTTAAAGAAAAGGGGTTTTCTTGGACTTAATGTCACAGAGTTTGTACTGTAGGTGTGCCAGCAATGCTTGGGGCACGTCAGGGATTCTCTGCAAGAGTATAGGAAGTTAATTCGCAGGTAAAAGTGATTCATTGTCTTCTTCATAGGGTTATGTAAGAGGTTGTTCAGGTCATCAATTTAAAAAAAGCAAGGTCACTTAACAGGATATTTAGCCAGATGTGCTTAGAAATAGGCTCTGAGTACACCCATTTGTTGTATCATTCTGAGGACAGGTGGTTGTCTCGAGGGAATGTTATTCAAAGAGTTGTATCCCTACGCAAGAAGATTGAAATATTTTTGTCAGAAAAGAATCGCCCTTTGACTTATTGGTTTTCTAAAGAAAAGTGGATGGTGAATTAAGCCTACCTTTCAGATATACTTGTGAAACTTGGTAAGTTGAACACCTCAATGTAAGGTCACGATCACACTGCCATTGGCCTAACAAAGAAATTGACAGCATTCAAAGGAAAGTTTAAACTGTGGGAAAAGAAAATAGAAGAAAATAAGATGGATTCTTTCCCGACTTTAAACCTGCTTCTGAAAGATGAAAGAACTGATCTATCAGAGGTTAAAAATGTAATAATTTGGCATTTGCATAAGTTAAAGCTCAAGTTAAATCGCTATATTCCAGAAGTTATAGCTGAATACAGTTGGGTGTGCAGTCCATTTAACATTGGCGTTGAAGACTCACCTGAACATTTCTCAGACATTACTGGTCTCCAGGAATATCCCATTGAAGTTCAAAGCGATGAAGCTTTGCGTCGCAATTAAAAAAAACTGAGTCACTATGTGCATTTTGGATGAAACTGAATAAAGAAAAACCTATTCTAGGGAACGAAATTATGAACGTGTTACTTCCGTTTTCGACTACTTACCCATGGGAAGCTGGCTTTTCTACACATTTTGTCAAGAAAACTAAGATTAGAAGCAGACTACAACCAGAGCCTGTATTGAGAAGTAGCCTTTCAAAGATACGACCACGATTTGAAGACCGTTCAGCAATAGTGCAAGGTCAAGTATCTCACTGAACAAATGTAAATAATTATTTCTGGAATTTTGTTTTGTAAAAGTTTGAATTTTCAATTACTACTACATATTATTTGTCACAAAATATGTTTATACCGGTACTCATGCCTTCCCAATATTGAGTTGTCCTACCTAACATCCTAACAATAAATAATTATTAAAGGAGCTACCGTTACATTACTGTATTTAATTTATTAAATTCAATACTGGAAATATTTTCTTAACTCTACTATTACATTTTATAATTGATTATTAGAAAATATTACCGCTTTATATAGGCTCTAGTAATAAATAATTACCGCACTTATTTAAATTATTAAATTAGTACCGTTTAACTTCAAAAGAGATTCATGAGTCTCGAAGTTGATAGTCTGTTAATTTTGGACCTTGGCCAAAAAAAGGTTAAGAATCCCTTATCTAGGCACTGTTTATCACTAGAAACAAGATGGCAATTCTCATTTTCTCATGAAAATTACTTTTAGGGTGCTTTACATCTCGAAAATTTTACAATTGTCCTAATTTCTCCGCAACGAAATAGCTTATCATTGTAAAGAAATATATTTTTATAGAACCAATAATTTCTTAGCTATAAGAAAATAAAATTAATACACTTCTTATTTCAGGTATTTGAAAATGAATTTGATTCTTATGCTCTTTGGTGGACAAAGATGTTTCTCTTTTCTCAATTTTGCTCTAACAATGTTCCTAGTTCCTAGCTATCGTGAGTAAATGGCAGTATATATTATTATATTCATGATCTTTGGTGTAGTGTTTCTACAACAAATAAAAGAGTACTATGAAAAATGACCTGTATTATACATTGTGACAAAGCAGTCAAGTAAAGTGATAAATATATGCTAATTTATAATTTTGTCAAGCAATAGCTAATTAATATGTCGTGTATCACATAGATAATTTCTCCTAACTATTTCCATATCTAATGTTTAAATTTCTTAAAATCATCATTTTATAATATATTTTTATACATTAATTTGAAATAACATTGATTTTCTTTAGACTTGAAGATGGTGAAAAATCACTGAAACATAGAAGAAAAACTAAAACGTATATAAAATAAGGAGAGGGGAATAAAAATAATTAACAATAAGATATAACCAAGCTATCAATAATCATACATTGATATATCTCATATATATATTCATAAAAATTAGCGAATAATGTCAGAATGCCAGATTATCTTATGTGTGTAAGAAAGAGAAAGACACCTGAAAGTTTCTTTCTCTCTTACACAATGGTGTGCCGACGACAGCTCGAAAATTTTAGCCGCAGATCTCCATTCTATTATTTTATAGAGATCAATGGGACATAAACATGCCCATTGCCAAGGACCAAAGCGTGACGCTCAAATTTATTGTCTGCTTCATTGTGGGGGGACAAATTTAACAGTTTCTTTCAATGTTCTTATGTGAAAACATATCTCTGATTAATAAAAGTGTTATTGTTTGAAAATAATGTAGTAGTATACCACACTTGACTGATGAAACATGTATATTAAAGGATATACAATTCAGTTTTACACGTAATACTGTACAAACACGAATCAAATCTTTAATATATTTCAATATGTAGTTATCATTCATGTTGCTTACAGTATGCCAAGACTACATTTATATTCTAACTCTCTCACAATCTACTTTTCTCTCTCTGAACTAATCTCTCCGTTTTAACTTTTACTCTCGAGCTCTCTCTCACATTCCCTCGCAGTTTCTCTCTCCTTCACACAATATCTTTCCCAAAATTATATACTCTTTCTCTCTCACACACACACTCACACACTTTATCACTCATTCTCCCTTATCTATTAGATTTATCTTGCTCTCACACACACAAACACATACACTTTTTTTCTCTTCTGCCAGTATTTATCTCTCTAACACATACACATACTCTCACTATCACTCGCTCACACTCCATCAATCTTTCTCAATTGCCCATTCTCAGTCTCCTACGCTCACTTTCTCACACTTCACTCACACTCTTATTCTCACTATCACATTTTATCACGCTCTCCATCATAAATCATATATATATATAACATTTGATAAGCCCGTTTCCAGTAATAGAAATTATGAGGAACTGACTGAACAGAATATGACAAACGAACACTCATTTAAAGAATAAGTTTTCAGGATGGCGGCAGAAATAGTGCCCTTAAATTAAAACCCAATTTTCCATCTTTTTTCTTCTCTGTGGATAGTGGTTCATCTCTACAATCATACTTTATTTATATCACCATGGAAACCATGATTTGTATATAGCTGCATATTGGTAAATAAAATATTTGTCTTTGTTTAAAATTAATATCAGCTCAATCTTACTTCAATGGTTTGTGTAACTAATAGATAGATATTTGGGTGAGGGGTCATTTTAAAGTTCTTATTGGGGTGTGAAGGGGGAAAATATACGTTTTGATTCAAATTACACACCGAAAACTAAATATCTAAGAAATGTTGATAGCCTTTGACGAGTAAACTTTTAACTAAAAAGTGAATGAGGGCTTATTATAGAGATCCTTTCCCAATAAAAAGTTTAAAATACATTTTAGTCCAATAATCTGCAGCCATCGCTGCAACGACCAGCTAATTAGTATATAATGCTACTTCCTTCTCACACTTCTCTGGTTGAGAAAAAAATAGTAATTGTAAAAAAAAATCAAACTCGAGATTTTGATGGATGTTGACGCTTCATGACCCCCTAAATCCGAAAAAGCATTTTTTTTTTTTAAAATAATGTCAGTCTGTGGCTTTGACTAAAGACGAAACTATTTGATCAATTGGGCTAAATCTTAGGATATGGGGTTTTCATAAGGCTTCTCAGTTTTTTTTTTAATAATCCATCCAACCCTAAAATTAATGGTAGTATTTTTTTTTACTTAAGGGTGGAAAGAGAAAAAAATTGATTATATCAAACTTGATTCTATTAAAATATGTAAATATGTATGGTTTAATATTAAAACAAAATGGAAGTTCTCATTTCCTAATGAACATAACTATGAGGGTAATTTACAATTAAGAAAACTTTCAATTTTTATCGTATATCCGCGCCTCTTTGAGATACTAAATAACTATCATTTCTAAAATGAAGGCATATTAAATATAAAAATCATTATTTGAAATATATTTTTATAATACCAATAGTTTCCGAATTACAAGTGTGTACGTTGTAGGTGAATGGGAAAATCCGGCCTATTACAAAAGGTGCCCTCAGTTTACAACGAGCCAGGCTAATTGGAAAATAATATTATATATGCTTATCAGCCAGATAACTTTTAGGCTTATTGCAATAAGCCCGTACATCTTTATGCTACTAAGGAAATGCACCTTTGTTCGCTTAATTATTCTAGTTGATTTTAGGCTTATTGTAATGAGCCTAAGATAGTAAAGGCTTTTCAAAAAGTCTACAGCAGAGGTTTCCAAATTGTGGGACGCAAAATTATTCCCGATGGTATGCACAATTATTCCCGATGGTATGCCATGAGTAGCCAATATGTGACAAAAATTCTGGTCTATACACTGGAGCAACGTAAGATGTGGCTATTTTAGATTATAATTCCATTCATCTCCCTTTTTAAGGCCTTATATCTCGAAAACAAGGACGAAAAGGGATACTTTTATTTATATGGGGTGAAAGAAAAATGTTTTCGGTATAAAACTCACCATTTGTGGACATGACAAACCCAGCATATTGTAGATAAGGGAGTCAGCATATGTGGCCATTTTATTCGGTAAACTCGATCACTTTCTTTCCTACATTGAGTCCCGCTCTGCCATCTCTTGTTTAATTTTGTACTACTCCTGATGCCTACTGCCATCTCTGTTTCAAATATGAACTTTATTTTATGCTAGTTCAATATTTTTTTCTTTTGTTGGCTAAAATCGGCTATGTTATAATAATTATTGTTATTGTTGATGTGGAACACTTCAGCCCAATAACATTAAGTCATATCTAACAATAGTTCTTTAAAAACATAAAGAATGGTAAGATTTTTCTAAAATAATTTTAATAAACGTCATAACTATGATTGGAAACCTGAGTATGGTTTGTTTTTAACAATTTTGAAATGGCCCGTTTTGTTTGCTCTACGTTGAGAAATGTACCTATACTTCTGAATTTGACTTGTAATCTTTTAATTATTATAGTGAATAATCTAACAACCAACATAATATTTGTTAGAATTAATCTTATTCAAATTGTTATGCTCCACACATAGTATTAAAATAGGTTACTTCACAAGTCCAAATGATCAATTTATATTGACTGACTTTTAGGAATGACACCCTTTTGTTTGACATTTATTTGCAGGTTATGTAAACACAAGAGTTGGTGTATGGTTTTAAAGATTTGTAGTTTGCCGTTAAAACATGGATAGTAGAAAAGGCAGTTCTGAGCTACTAAATTCCGAAGTGCCTCGCTCCAAGCATGCTACTAGCTCTGACTCTTTAGCCTCCGACTCCAAATCCAGTTCATTGAATTCCAAGCTGGGTCAAGAATCGGTAAGCCCCCCCAGAAAACTTCTAGGTTTTACGTGCATACACTTTTTATTCAATTAGTTCCCCAGACTATGCAAAAAAAACATGATTTGATATAACTCTGAGAACTGTTTCTTTTATGTTAATTTCTTATCCCTAGTATAAATATTAAGGTGGTGTGAATTAATATATAAATTTCTAGATGTAAGCTTTTCCAATAACTAGCTAACTCTCCAATTATTATAAAATTCAACTAGACCTAAATTTTGTTCAGGGTATCAGTGTTTTTTTCTTGTTAAGGCCTAGCATTAACAAATTTCAACTACCTAATTAAAACCCACCTCGGGTACCGCATTGTCGAAGGTGTCACTCTTGCAGTAGACTAGACTGCCATTGACGAGGGGATCGATGTTAAAATCTCGATCAGGTGTACTGAGGGTGGTTTTTCACTCTTCATCCAAACAATTGTGGATACACTTTTTCTAAATAAAACCTTACTCAACTCTAAAAACCATTGGCCATATTAGTACATAAGTGTATAACCTGAACGGGTAGTAAGAAGTGGTGCTAAACTAATTAAATAACCTTGTAATGATATTGGTTTAGATTAATCTAAATTATGTATAAAAGTCATGGATGAAGGTAATTTTTCTTTAAAGTAATATAGGTAGAGTATCCTTTTAAGATTCATCCATGAAGAAACACGCACTTCTCAGAAATAATTGGAAAAGGATTTCACCACTAAAATATATTTTTTATAGCATCTTTCCTGTTAAAAGGAACAACTCCGCAGTATTTTTCAAAGACGCCATTTCTCTATACCAATAAGAAGCTAGCCTTCACAATTCCTGTCGCCAGGACTCTTTCTATTAGTTGGTTTTTACACTATTGACGAGAGGAGAAAAAGGCAAGGGGTATGTCATATATAAATCGTTGTGTGAGAAAAAGGCAAGGGGTATGTCATATATAAACCGTTGTGCGTATGTTTAAGGCATCTCCCGCCCACGCACAAGTCACACAACCACACATCATCCGGGATCCAAACATCTACACCGGGATTTCTGCCCACGCACAAGCCACACAGTCACAGTCTAACATATAAAATAGCTTACATTACTATCACAAGTGTGCATTAATATAAAGCATATGTATAAGTAATTAACAGATGTCATTTAAATAAACTGTGTGGGAATAAACAGCCATCAACAGTTCTCTTTCTTACATTAATTAATTATACCGTTTTAATTAGTGCTGGAACACGGAGCTATAGACAGCTGGTTAAACAGTATCTTTTCTCTACAGTGATGATAGGTGCTTGATCACGGAGCTATAGACAACCTAAACATCATCACAGCATTATTATATCAGGGAATTAATCCGTAGTGTTTCAATCGACGCCCAATGCGGGGCGATTGATTCCATAGTGTTACAACCTATTGTTCAAAAGTAACATATAGACTCGGAAATAAAACCCAGGACAGATTTAGTCAAATGATTTGAACATTCCTTTGCGGCTGAATTTATCAAAATTGGATTAAACACATTACAGTAGGCTTTCTGTACAAAACATTTTGTGATAAATACAACTACTATATGTTGCTCATGGTAATTTACCTTTTATGTGTTAAGTGAAATAAATTAATACATTCTGAAGAGATTAATACAGATTTTCAAGCAATTATTTTGTTAGCACCCACCTCTGTGGCATAGTTGGTTAACACGCTTGTCGTGTTGAAGCTCGGCTGCTCAGGACAGGGAGATCGAGGTTCGAATCTCGGTCGGGTGAACTGGGGGGGTGGTTTTTCCTAAATGGTTTTCCACTCTCCCTCCACACAAATGCGGGTTCACTTCCTCTAATTCAACCTTCCCAGTTCCTAATCCATTAGAGTAATTAGTAATTAAAGCGTATAACCCGAATGGGTAGTAAGACGCGGTGCTAAATATTAAATATTATTATTATTTTGTTAGCTTTAGGATCTGCCAGATCAAAAGTATGGTTAAGCAGTTCATATAATAAACATAAGCAGGATACATTGGTTTGTAACGGTGTAGCTTGCAAGATAATTGTTACTGGGCTTTAATTTTGCTCGAACAATTTAATTTGCTTAGGGGAGACTTCAGTCATGAATTTCTAAACTTGTAAACACTCAAATTTAAAATAGTATTAATAAGATGCACCTAGAGTATGGAAATTTAACCGTCATTGTTCTTTTTATTTAGTTTGACATGCTTTTCAATATATATTAGCCGATTCTCATGCCTGACTGTCAGCGTAACATTTGACCAGGCACGTAAAGTGGGTTTACCTCTTGAAGTTGAGACTATGATGATTATTATAACAGCACCCATGTCAGTGGCCGCATGATCTTAAGCCTGGGACAGATTCTGTATCTGTACTACCCGCCTCGGTGGCGTAGTTGGCTAACGCGCTTGCCGTGTTGAAGCTCGACTGCTGAGGACGGGGAGATCGAGGTTCGAATCTCGGTCGGGTGAACTGGGAGCGGTTTTTCCTAAATGGTTTTCCACTCTCCCTCCACGCAAATGTGGGTTCACTTCCTCTAATTCAACCTTCCCAATTCCTAATCCATTAGAGTAATTAGTACTTAAAGCGTATAAGCCGAACGGGTAGTAAGACGTGGTGCTAAATATTATTAATATTATTTATCTGTACTGTACTTTCTGGTCCGTATTACTTAACAGCCCTAACATTTTCATCTGTGGCTGGCTACTCAGTCCGTATTCTTTATCATGTGACTATGCCAACCAAGTAATACGATCTAGGATATTGAGGAGCAAGCAGACGATATTTCAGCGAATCAGTATTCATTCAGAAGAAAATAAAATACAACCCATATGTTTGATAAATATACCTGAAATGTTGGCTGAGTCAGTGGTATTACATTAAATATATTCTGAAAATTGAAAAATGACACCTCGACACGGGATTCGAACACGGGACCTTTGGCTTAGTACGCCAATGCTCTAACCACTGAGCTACCCAGAAGTTGTCTTGTACCCAGAGTCATTCTTTACTCATATTTTAAGGCAGAGTCTATGATGGACGTGCAGAAAATCGTCAGCTACATATGTGTGATTTTAATTAAGATCACGAGCTATAGATAACGCAGCCACCTTCGACTCAGTAGTTGGCTAACTGCTGCCATTTGTACAATTATAATAATTGTACGGGATTGCATATTAATGAATCAAATAGCCATAGTTATTATTTATGCATTTTTTCTTTTTTAGTGAGGATTACTCCATCTAGATATCATATTAGAACATTGAAAAATGACACCTGGACACGGGATTCGAACACGGGACCTTTGGTTTAGTATGCCAATGCTCTTACCACTAAGCGATCCAGGATTTAATTAAAATCACACATTTGTAGTTGACGATTTTCCGCACGTCCATCATAGACTCTGCCTTAAACTATCAGTGAAGGATGACCCTGGGAATGGGACGAATCCTGGATAACTCAGTGGTAAGAGCATTGGCCTACTAAGCCAAAGGTCCCGGGTTCAATTCCTGTGTCTAAGTATCATTTTCCAATTTTCAAAATATTATATCTATATAAAGTAATCCTTACTAAATTTTTTTAAAAAATCATAAATAATAGCTTCGGCTATTTGATTCATACATTAAATATGCTTGGTTAATGTTTTTTTTTACCATCCCGTTGTTAGTATAGTTATTATAACTTGAAAATGAATAAAACATTATAAAGGCCTACCAGTATTCTGGATGTCAACACAGCAACTAATTGTACTTTTAATACTATTTTCATGATTCTTATAATCTATGTCTTATGTAGGCCTATTATTATGTACAAGATGGGTCTCTGACATGTTTATTCTGGGTGGATTCACTTGTACGGCTCTACTTAATAGAAAAAAGATTCTCTCACTCCAAATGGTGCTTTAATTTTGATGCGCGCGTCCACATAACTGTAGTCGGTAGGTTGGTTAGTCCGTGTTAACTTGGTCGTAGAAAGTTAAAGTTGATCCAATCTCGATGGAATGATAAGTAGTGAGGACCTACAGATAAGGACTCTGTGGCCAAACCCGTCTGCTACTGAGGTATTGAGCTCTCGCGGACCACCTAGTACCTAATGGTTACAGCATCTGTGTTCCAACAATAAACTGGACTGAAGATCAAGATTCAAGTCCCACTAAGGTGCTTTTCTTAATGGGTTCTTACTCTCCTTCCACACAAATGTGGGTGTATTTACTATAGATTCCTCCTCCTCCTCAGCCTGTGTAAATACGTGTGTACTGTACATGTAACCCGAAAGGAAATAAGACACCATTTGATAGAAATAATAATGTAGCTAGTGAAATGAGTAGTAAGGCGTGGTGCATAAAACAATAGTGTAGCGGTGAGCTGGCGGTCTAGGGGTAAGGAGTCGGACTTATGTACTGGGGTTCAGGGCTCAATCCTCGGTCTCGGCACAGATTTATCTGATTACCAAACCCTTCCTTCACCTCTGACAAGACATCTTGTGAATGTGTGGAATGCCAGGCCTCCACCGTGGTTCGGATCTCACGTTAAACTGTAGGTCCTCCATTTCATCTCACAATCACCCTATCATTACACATTAGCGAAGTGCGTATAACCCGAACGGGTAGTAAGACGCAGTGCTAGTAGTAGTAGTAATAATAATAATAATAATAATAATAATAATAATAATAATAATAGTGTAGTATGAATAAAAAACAAGACAGAATATTTAATAATCTTATTGGATATCTATGGTGATTGGCAACTGGAATATACTGTAGGTCTATACTTATTCTTGAAAAAGGTTGAGGTGTTCATCGTTTCCTCACCATTTATATTGTCATGTAATGGATAATGTTCTGGCGTCATAACCAAATGTTTAATCTTTGTTAAATAGTTAGCAACACAACATTTAGTAATAATGTGAAATCACATAATCTTACACTAGTTGTCAAACAACGCTGATTTCCCCTTTCGTCCACAGCTTACAGGAGGGAGAAGTCGTCTTACGATCGTACAAATGTGGTATAGTTTTGATTGTACGCTCTGTAATTATTGTCACCCCATATCACGGCTGTCCCCGTGGTCTGACTAGGTTGCGGTCCTTGCTCCGGTGCGGCTTGGCGAGCCGTAGGTAACAGGTTTTCTCCTTTTCTCCAGGTAAGTTCAGGCAAAGCCTCCCCGCCTAAGAGCTACACCTCGGCAAGCTCCACATCCACCGAGAACGTAGTGTCCGCTCTCGAGAGCAAAGTGAAGGGCAAAGTGAGTATAGTTTGAACAGGACACCGTAGCTTGTGTTTGTTAGGTTATGTTAGCTGTGAGACTGGGCCATACCCAAGGTTCACTAGATCCAGCTGCTAGGAATGAAGTTGAGAACCTTCCCAGGAGTCCAACACACTGGACTCATAACTCCTCTTTTATTTCCACTTTCACCAAGAATTAAGACTTGTTAGGATTTCCTGCCTTTACAATGACATATTTCAATACAAGTATTTATTTGAATGTATGAGGCACATCCAGAAAGTAAGAGTACTGGTTGCCCTCTTGTGCTGTGAGAATTTTTTCCCCCCAAGGTTAGCAACACTGAGTGGTAGTGGGGGTTCTTCTGAACACAATGAGTACAGGCGGACCTTGTTAGTATGTAAACTCGCCTTGTAGTGTCCGTTTGTGTGAAATATGTCGATAAGAAATCCCGCGAGGTGCGCGTTGTCATCAGGTTCCTTCTTGCTGAAGGAAAAACACCGGCTGAAATGTTTTCTCGGATCAAAACTTATGGCGAAGGTGTTATGAACCGAACGAACGTGTTTAAGCGGTGTCGTGAGTTTAATGAAGGCAGAACGAATGCTGATGACTATCAGAGGGGTGGTGACCTTCTATTTTGACCGATGAGTTGGGTGCAAAAAATCTAGAAAACTGTTTGTGAAGAGCGTCGATTGTCAGTGGATGAAATTTCTGCGATGTTTCCACAACTGTCCAGATCTCTCTTACACGAAACAATTACAGAAACGCTGGGATTCCGAAAATTGTGTGCAAGATGGGTCCCAAAACAACTGACAGGGCAGCACAAAGTGAATCGAGTCGCTAGCGCTTGCGAGTTCCTCGAGCAATTTAAATTGGAAGTTAAGTGTTTTCTGAGCTCGATTGTGACTGGAGATGAAACCTGGGTGGCTCATTATACTCCTGAGACAAAAAGACAGTCTCATCACAGTGGCGGCACACCAGTTCCCCATCTTCCCCAATGGCCAATATGTTTTGGAACCGAAAAGGGATCATTTTGATCGGATTTCTGCCTCAGGGGGAGACGATTAATGCAGCACGATACCTTGAGACCCTAAAAAAGCTCAAGAGAGCAATTCAAAACAAACGAAGGGGAATGTTAACGAAGTGAGTGTGCTTGTTGCACGACAACGCCACCAAGACGCTTTTGGACTCATTCGGTTGGGACATTTTGAACCACCCCGCATACTCCCCTGACTTGGCGCCTTAAGACTTTCATCTTTTCACCTCCCTGAAGACTCACATGGATGGTGGGAAAAATTTCAGCCAATGAGGAGGTGAAACAAGAGGTCTTGACCTGGAAGAAGGAGATGGCGGGAGAATTCTTTGAGGAGGGCGTGCAATGGCTCACAACCTGTATAGAGCGGGAAGGCAACTACGTGGAGAAATAACTGGCATACTTACCAACAAAATCCTGTAATTTTGTTTTAAAAAATAGAAAAATCAAACACTCCTACTTTCTGGATGTGCCTCGTAATTTAGCAACTAATAGGACCCGCTTTGGTGGCCGGATGGTCTAACATGCTAATCTCGTGTTGGACTAGACTGCCGAAGACTGGGAGATTGGGATTCACTCTCGGTCCAGTGTACTGAGACTGGTTTTTTTCTAAATAGTTTTCCAGTTTTCCACTCTTCCTCCACACTCTAAATTAAGCTTTCCTAATCCCTAACCCATTAGTATAATTAGTACATAGGTGTATAACCTGAACAGGTAGGAATACAGGTGCCTCCTCTCTTACTGAACCCCATATTTTTTTCCGTGACCTTCCTTTCAAAGGCCCTCAATCTCTCCCTATCCCTTGTGACTGTGCTCCATTTCTCCGAGCCGGACAAGACTACCGGGCACACAATAACGTTGGATGCCCTCATCATTGTTCTCATGGAGATACTTTTAGAGATAAACAAGGTCCTTAAAATGTAACAGCTTCGGGATCCAGTCATCATTCTTTTGTTCAACTCCTCAATGTTGTTACAGTCATTAAACCCGCATCTCGAGATATCTGAATTTCTCCAAATTTCTCAGCTTCAAATATCCTTCCTTTATAGTCCTCTAATTAATTCTCCTCCTTGAAAAGGTCAATATTTCTGTATTATTTTCATTGATGTGTTTTCAAATCTCTCCTCTAGACTTTACGTTTTCTTTTGTCGTCACTCTGCAAGACATAATCATTCTCTTGTTTCCGGGGGTATGTTCATCTCTTGAAGCACCGAGACACCTTGTACTTGCTCTTTCTTGTGGATCGATGAGCTGGTGGTCTAGGGGTAAGGTGTTAGACTTCTGTGCTGGAGGTCCGGGGTTCAATCCTCGGTCCCGGCACAGATTTATCTGTTTACCAAACCCCTCCTTCACCTCTGACAAGACATCTTGTGAATGTGAGGAATGCCAGGCCTCCACCGTGGTTCGGATTCCACGTTAAACTGTAGGTCCTCCATTTCATCTCACAATCACCCTACCCTTACACATTAGCGTAAGTGCGTATAACCCGAACGGGTAGTAAGACGCGGTGCTAATAATAATAATAATAACAATTCTTGTGGATACTATCAAACTCTTTAGAAAAGTCCATTAAAGTCGTCTCAATGTCCTTGCCTTACTCCCAGCACTTTCCCCGAAAGTTGTCTCATCGTAAAGATGCGATTGGTTGGTACTTTGGTTCTCCCCGAAAGCCAGTTTGGTATTCTTCAACTTCCTCTTCCGCCAGAGTCTTCAGATTGTCCCACACAGATTATTATGTTGAATTAATTTTGAAAAAGGACTATTAGTAAAATATTTAGTGAGGATAGGCCTACGTTGCATTTAGAGAAGAAAAATGATCATGGATTTGAGCCATGATGATAACAAGCCTCCTCTTTTAGACCGACCAATTTGTGAACCTGTCCAAAACCTATGGACAAAAACAAAGTGTTACATAATATATATATTGTAATACTTTGAAATTGTATCTTTGGGAGACAGGCCTAACTGCTAGTACATGTTTAGTATTTATTTCTTTGTTTTAATAATAATTTTTATCAATATTTTAAGCAACACATTTCCTGTTTACCACTTCTTTTTAAAATCAGTGGGGCTTGTCTAGATTATTAAAACAAAGAAATAAAGACTAAACATGTACTAGCATTTAGGCCTGTCTACGAAAGGTACAATTTCAGATTCCGAGCAATTTGTGTCCATAGCTCTGCCAGTTTATTGGCAGGCACGAAAAAATAACTCATTTATTGTACGTTGAGTCTAAGTTATTGGATTTATCTCACAAAGATAGCTGATCCTTAGCATACATACCACATTTCACTTAAATATAGGACTCAATTTATGTTGCATCTGTTATCTTGGATCCTCCATCTTGAATTTTTCAAGTTTTTTTTTTTTAATTCATTATAAATATGTCATGCTCCATTGTGTTGTCTCTCCAAGGTATTGGGAAGTGGGAAAATTATCCCTGGAAGGACAGACAGACACTGCATGTAGATATTTAATATGTTGTGTATCAATAGTAGACTATCTTAATCTGAGACCACGGCAGTATCTAGCTCATTATTTGTTTACAAAGGTTTATGTGCTTTGTAGAGAAGTGTTCTGTTTGTAGAGACAGCATGTGACGCCCTCCCATACACTCCTTGTTCCCAGGCAAACGTGTCCGAGCCAGGGCCCCCCTCTCGACCTGATGACCCTCCTCTATTGCCCGGGGAAAAGGTGCAAGGGGTGGCCAGAGAGGTGACGTACCTGTGCCCGTACAGTGGCCCCGCGAGGGGCGTCCTCTCCGTCACCAACTACAAGCTGCACTTCCGCAGTATGGACAGGGACACGCCCTACGTCGTGGATGTCCCTCTCGGAGTGGTGGGTCTACATGCGTTTATGTTAATTGAACCAAAGAGACTGCAAATAGACACTATCTTTGAAAACTATCACTCACAAACTTATTTTAAAATATGGTTTTGTGTGTGATTAAAAACTATTCAAAAAATTGTATGCACATAAATAATGTTTTAATAGTTTGTTTAGGCCTATCTTCTTTTTAACTATTTATTTTTAAAGTGTGTTGATCGGTTCTTTTTGGTGACTCACAATTTTAATTATTACAATAACTTATTATTCCTAATACGGGAGTTTCTCCTTTAATGCATGTTTTACTATTCAATCTGCAAGCAACCCAATGAGCGCAATATGGATTTGTTTTATATAATGTGTTTCTGCAATGGCTATTAACCTGTTGCTGAATCCTCGTATCAACTGTGTTACTCTCAGACCACTTCTAGTGAGTAGAGCACATGCAATAGTGTCGGTCTCTTTGATTTGTCTTGTTTTCTGCCACTAGCATTAATAACTGCACCTTCTCTAGTCGGTCTTCCTCTGTTCCCAGCTTGATTATGATTGCAAAATTGTTTTCCTCGATTAAAGTTTATTCTTTGCCATGTAATCAAGCTATTATCTCACTTTTTTTTAACACTTATTAGCTTTTTTATGGTATTCTATAAATAACACTGTGTAGATAATATATATAACAAAAAAAATTCTAGAAAATAGTTCCAAATTTGGATGGAAAAAGTTTTTTAACAAGTTAGTTAGAGAATTTATATAGAACCCTATTTTACCATTTAACTAATGTAACACGATGTTTTTTTGGAACACAAATATTGTGTTATAGGATAACCTCCTGGAGATTTAAACATGACGGGACAATTTTACACGTAGGAAAGGAAAAACAGCCCTTGTTGATCTTTGATTTTTGTTGTTGTTGTTTATCATTTCAACACTTGTTTTGTGGTGTTGACCCGCAGGTGAGCCGCATCGAGAAGGTGGGAGGGGCTTCCAGCCGAGGTGAGAACTCGTACGGTATAGAGGTGTTCTGTAAGGACATGAGGAACCTCAGGTTCGCCCACAAGCAGGAGAACCATTCTCGACGCAACGTCTTCGAGAAACTCCAGCAATACGCGTTTCCTTTATCTCACAAGCTGCCTCTGTTTGCCTTTGAATACACCGAGAGCTTCTCAGAAAACGGGTGGACGGTCCACGAGCCGATGGCAGAGCTCAAGAGGATGGTGAGTCTTTGAGCCCCCCCACAACTTACCATCATCACAACAGTGAAACAAATGACAATAGTTTTATTATTATGTTTTGTTTTTTCAATAAGTTTGTAAAAAGCCAATTATACAGTAATCCTTAGGGAAGTATTATTAGAATTTTTTATTAACACTTCTGATTGATATTATAGTCAATCTTTTACTAAGAGCTTAATAATAATTATTTCCACACATTCTACGAGCTATCGCTTACCTACACTCTCATCGCAGATGGGGTATACGGCTCTAATATGATTTCAGGGAGTTCCGAACGATATGTGGAAGATCTCTAAGCTGAACGAGGACTACGAGGTTTGCGACACTTATCCGACGGTGTGGGCGGTTCCTGCTCAAGCCAGCGATGACGATTTGCGGGCCGTAGCGGCATTCCGTTCCCGGGGTCGGATCCCTGTTCTCTCCTGGATACATCCAGAGAGTCAGGTAACAGTTGGAAAAAAAAGTGTGAACTCGGAAGAATTGAGCATGGATCTCTAGTTCTAATAAACAAAAAATATGGCAAGATAAAATATAAAAAATGTAAAATAATTAGAAATTGGACTCTCGAACTCTTGAGAATTTTTAAGGTTTGAAGATTCGAGAAAATCAGATTCAAAATTTAAAAAAAAATTAAAATATCTTTTTTTCTTTGTTGTCCAGTGTCAGCAATATAAAGTGTGAACTGTGTTGTTCTCTAAATTGTAAAAACCATATTGTGTTTGTTTCTTCTATATGTTTCTATCCACATTTACTGTACCTTCTTACAAATATAATACGATATGTCTTTTTCAAACATTTTTATTAAATTTTGTTTTGGCGCTCTAATACTGCTTATTGATGGTTCCGCCTCAAGATAATTAAGGAGAAATTTAACAACCAGGTCCTAGGCCAGTAATTTTTAACACTTGACTGAATGTTCTGATGAATGCATTCTAGAATTTTAACTTTTATTTACTTTTTTTCACATCCATCATTGTTTCTAGCCCTTGGCCTGGCTCATTTTTTTATTCAAGCACTATAAATATGAACAACGGGCTTGCTAGACCTGTCGCCTTATATTCTAACTCAAGACAAGGACAAGCACAACATCCTGTCCCCGGCCGTTAATTCATCACTGTGAAAGGATAAACGCACATTTAACCAATGATAACATTTTCAACCAGGCCAGGATTTGAACCCAGGAACCTTAGCTCAGTAGACAGACACGCTACCGGCTGTGCTAAGGTGTCGGACATTTTAATTACTATTTATACTTTTCTATCATATTCCTATTTCCTCTTATGTTCATAATTTTTTTTATGATTCAAGTTAAAATATATTCAAGATTTGAATGTAAATTAAATGTTTGAACTAGTGAAATAGTTGATTCGACCCGTCTTTAAAAATATATTTGATAAGTGATCAAAATTGGTTTCTTGCACAGTTTTTTTAAAGGGTTTTTTCCTTCATGTTTGTTGTGTCAGTTTTCAAAGTTACCGACACATGTTGGCCATTGTGCTTGGAACGTCATGAACGGTCTCATCTCATACACTCAAAGAGTTCTCTGAACTAATGGCTTCCCACCCTTACGTTATGTCTCAACACAGGCCATTGTGCTTGGAACGTCATGAACGGTCTCATCTCATACACTCAAAGAGTTCTCTGGACTAATGGCTTCCCACCCTTACGTTATGTCTCAACACAGGCCATTGTGCTTGGAACGTCATGAACGGTCTCATCTCATACACTCAAAGAGTTCTCTGGACTAATGGCTTCCCACCCTTACGTTATGTCTCAACACAGGCCATTGTGCTTGGAACGTCATGAACGGTCTCATCTCATACACTCAAAGAGTTCTCTGGACTAATGGCTTCCCACCCTTACGTTATGTCTCAACACAGGCCATTGTGCTTGGAACGTCATGAACGGTCTCATCTCATACACTCAAAGAGTTCTCTGGACTAATGGCTTCCCACCCTTACGTTATGTCTCAACACAGGCCATTGTGCTTGGAACGTCATGAACGGTCTCATCTCATACACTCAAAGAGTTCTCTGGACTAATGGCTTCCCACCCTTACGTTATGTCTCAACACAGGCCACCATAACCCGGTGTTCCCAACCACTGGTGGGTGTGAGCGGCAAGCGTTGCCGTGAGGATGAGCGTTACATCCAACTCATCATGGACGCCAACGCTCAGTCGCACAAGCTCTTCATCATGGACGCGCGGCCTAGGTATGTTAACAAGTGTTAGTTATAGTAGGATTCTGGTAAGAAGACACTTTTAGTAAATACAAACATATTTATTTTATGGGCAAAGTAGGTTGAAGTTAGAGGAGGTATACTCGCATTTGTGTGGAGGGAAGAAAGTGGAAAACCACGTGTCAGGGAAAACTTGGAAATGTCAGGGCATTTTATTAAAGATATGGAAAAATCATGGAATTTAAATGTTGGCTAAAAAAAATCTAATTTCACACCTCAAAATAAGGGTTTGTGAAGTTTCGAAACTTTGACTTGGTTTTAAAACAAATATCAACTTCACCCTCGCTTGGAAAAATTTCTGGTCGACACCATTCTTCGTCAATAATGGTCAATTATTGCCATTCTAAGCTCCCATATACATTACAAAACCATTCATATGGGAAAAAATTTGAACTAAACGAATTTTAAGTTGTCGTAATAACTTGGTCTATCAAAATAAAAATAAATATTACAAACAATTATGCAATACATTTTTTCCCAAGTAATTTTATTGTGTAAAACTTTATAAATAAGCAAAATATAATCTCTTTTCGAGCATAAAAAAATTGACAAAAAAATATTCATACTTTGATTGTGCTTTGAGAGTATTTCATAAATTCGATTTAAGCTCGCTTTGAATTGGAAAAAGGGACTTTGAAACCCCCTACCTAAATACAAAAATAAAATTTAAATATCTTGTTTCTCCTACACTGCCTAGCCCTGCATCAAGGCTGAGATGGCTGCTTATACAGATGTTGTTTACACCATATTTACAGTGCCACAAATAATTGATAAATTGATATAAGGAAACAATGTAAAATAACTTTTCAAATGTTGTTTAATAGTTGCTTGTTTTTATTTTTAAACATGTGAATAAAATAGGGAAAAAAATTTTCATCCTCCATTGAACGCTGGAAAAGAGTTAAGCTAGCAAAGATTGAAAAATGTTTTGCTAAAAGTCAGGAATTTTATAATATAAATTTTGTAGCTAGCCCGAATCTTTTGCGAGAATGACACCTTAAATCATTCTGCTGTCGAAGCGGGTGTCTGATAATCCTCCTCGTAACGTTGTTTGTGTATCCACAGTGCCAATGCTATCGCTAACAAAGCTAAAGGGGGTGGCTACGAGTCGGAGGACGCGTATCAGAATGCGGAACTGGTCTTCCTGGACATACACAACATCCATGTCATGAGGGAGTCGCTGAGGAAACTGAAAGGTTTGGGAGAAACACTAAGGTTGTCGTCTCTTTGAACTTTAGTTGAAACTTGTCTTAGAGCTCTAATACTACTTATCGGTAATTCAGCCTCAACATAGCTTATTTACCCGAAAATTGGCCTCACCTTTTCCCAAAAGACAGCCTTTATAAAACCTTAGTGTGGCCTAAAATTTACCCTTAAATAATATGTAACAAAGTTGTACCCTTGAGGACTGCATTTAGTATTGAAATAGTTTATAATTGTCACAACATTTGGGGATATTAACTGCCTTGTTTCAAAATGTAATTTAATAATAGATGGACCTTGACTTTGCTTCCAAGCAGGTCTACTCACACGTCAGTCATTTCTATATAAACATTAATAATAAAAAATAATAGCTGATAATATAATAAGTTAATTCGATAATTAAATACAATATAAATACAACATTCTATTAATCTATCAAGAGTTAAGATACAAGTTTGAACAGGCAATTACAGAATCCAAGCCTAACAAGAAAATCAAGAAACAGGCAACAACAGTATATAAGTGACCTTGATCAACCTCTAGCCATGCTGCCATAGTTCACTCTGTGTTTTACTCTCTTCTGCTGAAGATGGGGACTGATGCACTCTGAAAATTACATAACTATGAGTTTTTAATTGTGAACTTTGGGGCCTACAGTTTTCTAGCCCTTCCACCTTCTTTTCGTTGATTAATAATGATTATAAAGTGATCGTATTCTTATGGTGTTGTGGCTTGGTTTCGGTTCAATACACTATAGGACAAACTTAACAACAAAACCCCAGACTATTAATGTAACACTCAACTAAATGTATTAAGATTTAGATAACATCTCTTCTATTTGTCATTTTCCCCAAGATTCATAATTGAATTCGAGACTCGATTGTTAGTGAACTAGTAGATTGGACCAAACTCTAGACAATAAATCTTTAACATTGTTCCCGTGTATTTAGTTGGATACATTTGAACTTAAGCGGTAGAAGAAACCCCCCCTTTTTTTTTCTAGAACTTTGCTTCCCGAACATCGAAGAGACTCGCTGGTTGTCCGGGGTGGAGTCCACCTATTGGTTGAAGCACATCAAGTGCATCCTGGCGGCCGCTGTCAGGATCGTGTACAAGGTGGAGAACCACAAGACCTCTGTACTGGTGCATTGTTCCGACGGTTGGGACAGAACGGCTCAGGTAACCGCTCGAAGCCTTCACGCACCGGTTGCTGACTGTCTGATAGTAGAGCCATAAGCTAAATCATTATATGATAACCCACTTCATTGGTCGTCTGGTCTTAGTGCCATTCTAGTACTGCCGAAGACGGAGATCGGGGATCGAATCCTGGTCAGGCGTACCGAATGTGGTTTTGTTAGATAGGAATATTTAAAGGGAATAACATAACAGATCTTAAAACGGTGCTTTTGTTAAAAATCTATTGGTCCATTTAATTGATGGGATATTTAAAACGATGCTAGTCAGACATGTATCGTGAAGTGTTTTCCCTCTGCCTTCAGATGACCGCCCTGCCGATGCTCATGCTGGACCCGTACTACCGGACAATAAAAGGTTTTGAAGTTCTCATCGAGAAGGAATGGTTAAGCTACGGCCACAAGTTTCAACATGTGAGTACATCATATGTAGTTTCCAGCAAGCTTACTTCGACCTTTGAACTTTGACATCCAAATATAGCCAAGATGTATATCTTAATATATGAAATTTGAATTAAATTCAAAATATTTCCTTAAAAATATTTGATTCAGATTCAATCCAAAATATTTATTTGTAAAATATTCAATTTAGATTTGATTTGATTTTTAACGTTTTCCAAAAATAATATCTGATTCAGAAGATATTGTGAGTTAACCCACTTCGGTGGTCGCATAGTCTAAGAGGTCACTTTCCCGGTACACTGGGCTGCTGGTCGGGTGTACAGAGCATGATTTTTCAATCTATCTCCACGCAAATGTGTGTATACTTCATCATCCCTAAACATTAGTTTAATTAGTGCACGCACGTACAGTCCAAACATTAGTTTAATTAGTGTATACATGTACAGTCCAAACAGGAAGTGAGACACAGTGATAAAAAAAATAAGCTATTTTGTTAACAAAAATTTAGATTCAATTTGAAAATCTTTTGATTCACACAGGTTTATTTAACCTTTAACACCTTTACGCATTGTGTTCAACTTAGTAAAAACAACTTTCCCTCAGGATACTATTGCCCATATCAGCCGTGCTCATAAAAAGCTGCCATTGAATCAAAAAGAAAGTGTATTGTCTTAAGTTATAATTTATTAAGATAACTGTACTTAAATTTATCTTTTGATAAAAAAAATAATGATTTGATAGTGGGGAGGGAAAGATTAGGGTTGTAGGAGTAGGCATTTTTACATTTGATTAGAGTTTGAATAAAACGAGTTTTTTTCTAGTAATATGGAGAAATATTTCTCCTGCCCTTTTGTAATAATTAGACCATAAGCACAAACATATACATTTTTATAAAATGAAAATTTAGTGAAAAAGGTTGTGATCATACTTAGTACGTATTGAAGAACTTTGTTCGCTATGACGATTGTCTCATATAGTGAAAAGAGGTTTTTCTTATTGAGATACAAGATAAAAATATAATTAATCCCTACTATGCAAATATTTTGAGTTTTGTAAAAATCTTCAAATCGAGTTTGAACAACTACTAAAACTTGACTTAAACTCGATTTTTTTGTGTAATTTCAAACTCCTAGAAAACAAGCTTGCATAATTCTGAGTGATTAATATAAAATAAACAAATTGTAGCTTTGCAATTTGTATTATTCAAAATGATTCACCTTAAAAAAAAAGATCTGTCTCAGTGGCATAGTTAGCTAGTTTCGTGTTGAGATTTCCGAGGACAAGGAGATCGAGGTTTGAATCTTGGTCGGGTAAACTAGGGGGGGGTGTTACTAAATTATTTTTTACTCTCCCTCCACATAAATGCATGTTTATTTCCTCTAAATTCAACCTTCCCAATTCATAACCTATTAGCTTGATTAGTATTCAAGCGTATAACCTGAACGAGTAGCAAGACGCAGTGCTAAATAATAATAGGAAAGTTTTAAATAAATTATGTTAATTTCATTAGTTGAATCGGAACTTGTGTTCTTGCAGCGGATTGGTCACGGGGACGAACATCACTCGGACGCTGATCGGTCGCCGGTGTTCTTGCAGTTTATAGACTGTGTCTGGCAGATAACGACTCAGTTCCCTAATGCCTTCGAGTTCAACGATTACTTCCTCATCACGATACTGGACCACCTATACTCTTGTCGCTTCGGCACGTTCCTCTGCAACAGGTGTTACATTCACTACACCGACGCTGTTTTCCAGCCTGTGGCCTGATTCAGTTTTTTATTCAAGCCATATATTCGACAACCGGCTAGCTAGCCCTGTCGTAGTTTCATGTGTCTCGTAATCTAACTTAAGATTAGGGTAGGAACAACATCCAGTCTCCAGACCATTAATTCATCACTGTGAAAGGGTAAACCCACATTTCACCAATGATACATTTTTTGGCCATGCAGTGAATCGAACCCAGGAGCTTTAGCTCAGTAGACAGACACGAGCTATCGACTGAGCTAAGGTGTCTGGACAACAATATCTACATGCTGATTTTTTAATAAAATAGTTTCCTAATGACTTACAAATGTAGTATGCCAGGCCTCCACCGTGGTTCGGATCCCACGTTAAGCTGTAGGTCCTTCATTTCATCTCGCAATCACCCTACCATTACACATTTAGCGTAAGTGCGTATAACCCGAACGGGTAGTAAGACGCGGTGCAAATAATAATAATAATAATAATAATAATAATAATAATACAAATGTAGTAGAGGTGTATCAATTTAGTAAAACTGATTATCGATTGTGCAAAATAATTGTTCATGTTACGATTATTTACACCGATTAATCCTGATTATCAATTATTTGTTAATAACTATTGGTAAATTTGCTTAAGAGAATGATAACAGTTAATGTAATTAATATAAAAAGATTGTATGTATATAAAAATATATTTTATGCATAACCGGCAAAAGTTGGAACTAGATTATTAGTTTTATCAAGCATATAAACTTATATTTCTTTATCTGGCTATGTAATCTTTGAATAGCCCGTAACCCAGATGAAGTGTGTATATGTTTTTTTTTTTAATTTTGATCACTAAAATCTTACCTAGAAAAATTTTGATTTAAATTCTAATTTAAAAAAAGATGATTAATCGGCATAATAATAGCCGATCACGATTAATTGACGCTGCACTAATAATCGCCCGATAACAATTCATCGGTATCCGCATCGGTACGTGACTAAAATATATAAGAATTAAGGGAAGGAATAAGAGTTGGGTTAGGCCTTGGTAACTATTATTGGCGTTACATAATTATTACATAAAGGAAAAATGGCGCCAAACGAGCACTTTAGATTAAACATTGATAGGAAGATAGAAAGGCAAGTCCTACACACCAGGAAACTATAAAGGCCTCAAAAGTATGTATGTGCGAGCAGCTATTTCTCACTTTGGGTTGATATAACTCTATAAGGAAAACCTCTTTTCGCTTTATGAGGTAATTGTATTATATTTGGAAGAAGGTACAGGAAAGGTGGATAGAAACATATAAAAGGGGGACGAACACAATATGGCCTTTACAATGAAAAGAAGAACACAGTTCACACTTTACACTGCTGCCACAGGACAAATAGGTCGAGTTGCCTCATGAAGAAATTCAATTGCTATCGCCCGATCCCCTGACCTAGGTTTCATTCTATCGGAACTCATCAGGGAGGAGTGTGAAACACGCAACACAAGGTCCTATGGGTGTAGGGAGAATTTAATTTTGATTCAAGATCGTAATTTTATGACATTATGCTAAGACTTACTATTAAACCCAAAGAAATAAGATCATTGCTATTTTAAACTTTATTTGTATGAGGAGGGAGGGGGGAAGAGAGAGTAACAAAGTTTTTTCGGATTTTCTTCTCTCCTATCAACCTCATTCCTCCCTCCACCCCGATTAGTGTTAGAAAATGGGATACCCTTAGAAGTTATTTGTAATGTTCATTGCCTGTATTTTTTTAATTACATGCCTTTAGAAGTTATTGGGAGGGGTCCTTCCCTGGGAAAGTTTAGAAAAATAAATTCATCTACAAATTATTTAAAACACGATTGATACCAGAATATCTTTAATATGTCCATTTGGGATGGCTGGGTTCACTGCTCCATTTTTGCCCCTTTCTCTATGTCTGAAGTCTTGTTCTGACTCCCCTTCCTCCCTTTTCAGGTAAAATAAGAAAGCTTGAAACACCCCGTCCCCCGCCCCAACACACTAAGGTGCTTACATAATACTTGAATAGCCCCTTAGAAAAAAAATAGGCTCAACTATTTATTTTTTTATAAATCATATATATGTGTTTTTGTTCGCTTCAGTGATCGGGAGCGAGTGTTGGAAGGTGTGAAGCAGCAGACGGTCTCGCTCTGGTCGTACATAAACACCAACATGGACGAGTATCGCAACCCGCTGTACTGGTCCGGGAATGGCCAGCAGCATGTGCTTGTACCGGTGGCGAGTATGCGGCATATCACGTTGTGGAAAGGGCACTACTGCCGTTGGAACCCTAGCATGAGGCCTCAGGTCAGTGGAGGGGAAGGCTCTTTCTCAAGTTGATCATATAACCATTGAAGTAAGGGTGTGTGAAGTCCACTTTTAAAATTTGAAACAAACTCTAATCGAATATAATATGTAACATTCTTGAATCTAAGTTTAAAGATTTTTTATTAATAGTTTTATTTTGGAAAAAATATTATATTGTATTTGGTTTTTAAAATGTTGTAAAATGGCTTAGAAATTGTATCATTACACAATTTTTTTTGTAATAATTCATTCTAAGCTGACAAATCACGTCGCTATAACAACATCCAAATCAATTACTTCAGATTGTTTCATATGAATATTAATTATTAATTTGTAGAAATGTACATAACACCTCAAAATGGCAATAAGTGAACAATAATTTAGCTGTCAATGTTTTTATTGGTAAAGTTGAATTTTTTTTCGAAACTCGATCGAAGCTGATATATTTTTTTAAGCTAAGTCAAAGTTTTGAAGATTTGCTCACCCCTAGGATATGCTAAGCCTCTGTGAGTCCAAAATTTTCAATTTCGGATCAAAATCTTGGCTCACTAGCTCAAATCTAATATTTAAAATGAAAATGGTTTGAATCAAAGCCAAATTAAATGTTTTGAATGTAACCCAAATCAAATATTTTAATATTAAAACTTTATCAAATCACAGGAAAATTATATATATTCCTTAATTGAGTTCACTTAAAATATAATTTTAATAAACTATGTTCAACTAACGAATCTATGATAACTTCTTTAAAACTTTTTTTTAAATTATTTAAAAAATGTACTGATAGATTCGAATTTTGGGCAAAAATCTTTCGAATCTGAATCTGGCATCAATTTGGCTTTTAAATTTTGAGTTTGATACATATCTTTCAATTATTAAGATTCAGAATTTTGATTTGAGTATGGATTCTAAAAAGGGGTGGGGCTTAGAGAAGATCTAATGATAAGAGGAGGCAGCAGAGAGATGTTCTACAGATACATAAGAGACCTACTGTAATGACATTGATTTTTCTGTCTTTATTAGTATTTAAAATCTTATTTTAACATAAATATTCTCATTTTTCTTCTTTTCAGTTATTTTAAATTAAATTCATCTTTTCCAAACGAGAGCCCTGTTTCTATTTTTCTTTCTTTTAGCTGCACGTGTTCAAAGCATGGTTTATTTCCGGCTTGTATTACGCAGTATTTAAGAGCAGGTGCATAGTCAAGCCACACCTATATTTAGTTTTCGCGCTCAGATAGAATAATCTCATTGGTAGATAGAAAGAAATCAAGTTGTGACCTGGGTTTGAAAGTACAAAACTACGGGGAATATAGACACAAGCCTTGAAAAACGGCATAGTTTTCAGGTCGAATCGTCATGTGTTTTCAACTATCATGATAAAAAGTATATTATCAATATGTTCGAGTGTTAAATGGTGTAAGAAATAATACGCATGCATTTAAATAAATATCAACAAGTAAACAAGTAATTTTTTTTTAAAGTAGCATTCTATCCATGCAGTTCAATATAACATAGCTAAAAGACGATAGACGAGAGCTTTGCAGACGACACCCTTACGTAAGATAAGAAACGAAGACGGTGAAGGGATCGTAACGAAAGGAGACCAACCTTTGGTTTGTTACACTACTATGGAAAGGAGAAGTGTTGTACAGGGCGTACTTTGTACCCATTGTCACATATGCAACAGAAACATGGACAATGAATGTAAGAGAGACTAGGAAAGTGGAGGCCGTGGGAATGAAGTTATTCCGGCGAGAAGGGGAGGGGGTGCGTTGTTACAGGTTGTACATGATTTCAGCAAGGGTGGGATGGTATGGACATGTAAAAGAAAATGGAGAAGGAAAGAACCCCAAGGAGAATTATTATTGAGTTGAATTTGGAGTGAAAATACTGCAAGAAAGGCTTAAGAGATAGATGGTAGCAGGTAACAGAAGGTGTTCGAGTGAGAGGAGAATAATGGTCTAGAATAAATTATGTAGAATGGTGGGAGGACTGAGGAATTTTGCTAAACTGACCTGGCCACAGGCTGGAAACAGTTAGGCACATGTTTGCTGGTCGATTTGTTGCTTGCGCGCTCTAATGACTCTGTATACTCCTCGTTTGCACCAGGACCCAGTGTTCCAGCGAGCCAGAGAACTCCTTGCGCTGAAGGAACAACTGGAAAGAAAAGTGGAGGAGTGTCGACGGGAACAGCAGGCGAGAGCCGCGAGAAATATGGCGACACCGCCACGTCTCGCGTCTCCTATCCACAACTAGACGAAAATGTCGAGGACTGTATCGCGTTGAAACTCGACACAATTAAAAGGACTGATACCTTAGCTTTATATCTGTTATCTGTACAGTGAAATCGTGTTTTAGACAAACTCTATTGAACCTTAGATTATAGCTTATTATTTTGAGCTATTTGTTATGCGCAAGGAATATTTGTATTACATTATTTATAGAACTATTGTAAATAATACACAACTAGCTTGTTTATTCAGTAACCTTTGTAAGGCTGTATTGACTTCTAAACTTATCAAAGGGTTAGCAATCGCCTACTATTTTTCTACTTTACGTTTTGTTTTGTTTTGTTTTGTTTTTCTTGACGTCTTTTAATTATTCCTTAAATTTAATTTTCCTAAAATACATGCATGCTCCCACATATATAAGAAAAATGAAAAAAATAAAATGCAAATTTTCATTTTAAATAGATTTGGGTCGAATCCACTATTTTTATGAATCTGAATCTCCAATTGGCCTTCAAACTCTGAATCCAAATTTTGGAAACGATTATGAACATGAGAGGAAACATAAAAATCATAGAATAATATAAAATACAAATAGTAACTGAATGTTAACAATCTTTATAATAATCCATTCATTATAACATTCATACATTCAGTTTAGTGTTAAATTACTGGTCTGAGGCCTGGTTGTTAAGTTCATCCTATAATTATTATTATAAATAGTTATGAACCATCAATAAGTAATTCTAGACCTTTAAAACTAATTTCACTTGAAAAATTGAAAAGAAATATTTTTTTAATGATCTGAGTCTCGAATTCGAAATTTTTCTCGAATATTCTTTTGAGTTTGAGGGATTCAAAGGATTCAAGGGCCCATCCTAAATTTAAAACTAACTAAATTTAATTTAACAAATTACTAAGTATGACCGATTGAGGTAATTTTGGTCACATTCAAATATTAAAGTTCTTGAAATATCTGCGAGCTTAAAAGACTAAAAACTCTACTTGTAATGACGATGTAGTCTTCTTACACGATCGACTGAAAATTACTGCATGATCGCACCATTGCAAACCTCGGCGCTTAAGTATCATATATATATATATATGCTATGCTGTAACGGTGTCGCTGAGTGAACAGTCATACATTTGACTGAAACATTTATTGACCATGCTTTTTTTTTATGTTTACTAATATTATGAAACTTTTGTATGATTTAATTTGAGCAAACATGTACAGAATTAAAAACTAATATATATATTTATTTTGCAACCTGTTTCCTTAAACAAGAATATAAACCATGTTTTGGATCGAGTCAACTTTCCACAACCCTGAACGTTAGCTTGTGGTCTTGCAGTTTGTTTGGTCAGTTCACCTTCCTCTGAACACTAATCTAGCGTTACAGAGAGGAGTGTGAGTAATGTCAGAAACTTACTACAAATGACTGGATGAAACCCGCCTCCGTCGCGTAGTTGGCTAACGCGCTTGTGTTGAGCTCGACCGCCGAGGACAGGGAGATCGAGGCTCGAATCTCGGTCGGGTGAACTGGGGTGGTTTTTCCTAAATGGTTTTCCACTCTCCCTCCATGCAAATGCGGGTTCACTTCCTCTAATTCAACCTTCCCAATCCATTAGCGTAATTAGAACTTAAAGCGTATAACCCAAACGGGTAGTAAGACGCGGTGCTAATTAATAATAATAATAATAATAACAGGATGAAAAGAATGAATTAACTAGTTAATCTGGTTTATTATGATGGGACTAAATTTTAACCAGTACTTATTTATATAATATATTCAAAACAATATTTTGGAAAGAATAAATCCTGAAATTACACCACCTAGCCCTCTCTTGAGCTATCCTAGTTCTATTCATACACGTTAACCCTATCCCTATCTTGAGCTAGTTCTATCCAGTCCACCTCATTACACTCTATATTCTTCAGGTCCATTCTAATATTATATATTTACACTAATCAATTAAGAATGAAGCAAGTTAGAATGTAAAGAAAATGTACCCGCATTTGTGTGGGGAGGGAACAAGTGGGAAACTGTTGGGTAAAAACCCGACTAGGATTCCTCGACCTCCCTATCCCTCCGTTAAACAAGTAAAATTAACTCCTCAGCCTGCGTGCCCATAGATGCGGTAATTAATGGGTGGGAAAAGGAAGAGTTCAATGGACGTCTGAATTAGTTGACAGAATGATATGTGGTGGGAGAGTATGATTTTGGAATGAAGAAACCTTTAAAAAAATATGTTTGTTTTTGTGGCCAACATTGATAACATTTTAATATATTATTAATGTTATTTTATAGGTATTTATAATATCTATTAAAAAGTGAAAGCTGCAGAACTTATGAATCAATATATGAAATTGTGGAAGTAGATCAAGTTACTTTTCTAGCTGTCAGATAAGGTCCTTATTATGGAAATTGGACTGTAATTTGAGATAATAGCTCTTTTGGTAGTGTGGCTGTCTACTGCGCTAAGGATCCCAGATTTCATTCCGCCAAAAAATTGATCATTGGTGAAATGGGGGTTTCCCCTTTCAAAGTGATGATGGCTATAAGTAAACTACAGTAGCCCCGTGACTTCTTTGGTGCTGACTGACAGCTGACGGTTTTGAAAATTTACCATACCAAATTATGTATCCCTACGCCGAACCATATGATCTGCAAAAACATGTGTTTAGCAGCTGTCACTTCTGACAGTCAAAATTTAGGTATATACCTAAATGTTGACTGTCAGAAGTCAGCTGTGAGCTGTCAGTCAGCACCAAAGAAGTAATGAGGATACTGTACCTTTAAATGAATAGTTCTATGAAACACAAATATTCACTATAATTTTTAATTTAAAACACCCCTAGACATCCATTTTAAACTAAATTCTTAGAACCATTTCTGAAAATATTGTATTCCCAGAACTTAGTCATCAGAATACCATCCTTAATTTATAGTTGGAATAGAAATCTTGATTTCACCTTGAGGTACACCCATAAAACAACCAAATCATTTTGGCTGTAACCTCAGGTACAAGCAGAGGGACAGATTTAATTATAAAATTCAGTGGGTTCTTTTAGTTCAGCGGAGAACAAACGAAATCTCGAGGATAAAAACATCGAAAATTACAATACAAGTAAGTGAAAAGGATTTCCCCTCTGATGGGATGGAGATCTGGTGTATTTCATCTGCCATTAGGAACTATTGGTCATTTGGGTTTGTAGGTCAGTGACAGCTGCAGTCATTAAGAAAGATCGCAGTTGAGTCTTTAAGAACTCATATTCCTGATATGTACGCATGCTTTTTAAACACCCCGGACGTTCTAGTTAGGATGCTTGTGGACCAGACTGCCGATGACGGGGAGATTGAGGTTTGACTCTTGGTCGGGTATATTGAGGGGGGGTTTCCCACACTATCTCCACGCAAATGTGAGTACACTTCCTTGAACTATAACCTTCCAAATTCCTCATGAACATGGTTAGTAAGATGAGGTGCTAAAAAATGTATTATACTAAAAAATAAAGTTGAAATTTTTTGCTCAAAATATTTTCCAAATTTGCCTAACGTTTTTTTTTTCAAACCCTGCCCTGCGATATTAAAAAGCTTACCAACCCCTGGAATGTGGTCCTAATCTTTAAGTTATGTCATGGTGGAACAATGCAGGGTGAGTTTGCTACTTCTGAGGGTAAACAAAGGGTACATAACAGTTAAAATGGCAATAATTGAAAATAAATTATCATTTTAGAGGGCAATATTAGTTTCGTTTGAAACTTCGTAACTGTCCAAGTTGGAATTTTTTTCTTGAAGCGAAGTCCAAAGTTAAAAGTTTTTGAAGCTTCTCGCACACCTGTTTGATTGATAAATTTTTGGCCCATGAAATTACAAATCGATCTCTAAATATTGGCACAGATTATCTATCAAGCGTTGCAGAGGCGGCCCAAGGTAAATTTTGTACCCTGGTGCCATATTGCATAACGGGGATAATAGGATAATATTAAGATAGGCCCCAAAACTAACAAATCTAAACCTAATATAGCCTGGGCATTGTAGAGGGAAAAAAGACACTCAAAGACCATTCCAAAGAGCTTCTAGAGTAGTCCAAATTTGAGAAAAATTCTGGGTGAGCACTACTTCAAATAGATTCTAAGGAATCTAATTTATTTAAAAAAATCTGTTGAGCACTTCTTAAAATGGGTTTTAGCTGTATCCAATTTTCAAAAATTTGCCAGAGAAAGATTACTCCAAATATCCTCTAGAAGTATACAAATTTCAATATATTTCGTGGGGAACACTATTATAAATATCTGTTAAACAAGTTTGATTCTCAAAAATTATATAAACAAAGATCACTTCAAAGAGCTTCTAGAAGCATCCAATTTTCTAACCTTAACTGGGGAGAAAAGTTTTAAAAGCCCAGAAAATTATTTTTGGTTCTTGGTCCTCCTTCCCCCTCTCACAAAAATAAAGTTCTATCACTATTGTATGAATAATAATGTTCTTGATTCTTTGGTCTTAAAAGTAAGTCTTAGCATCATGCTATAAACTTCGTTAACACCGCCTTCCTCTCCTCCAAAATAAAATTTTCCCAACGCCCATGCCAAACCTAACGTAACCTAGGTGTAACATGAAAATAATCTGAAGTGGATCTCCATAAATTGTTAAAATACAGCACTACAAATGTTTCACTACGAAAATGGTTTCAAAGAAGACTACTAAAACATGTTTTGTAGATAAAGTTCGCCTCTTTAATTTTGATAATACAATGAACGGTTCAAGAAATAATTGCAAAATACCGTTTTATGGCGCCATTTTTTGAGATAGCGGACGTAAATTAAATTTTAAAGAGTGACATTATACCCTATTTTATTGACGAAAAATCTATACCACTATGTCAAATTTCATGTTGGTATCAAGAAATATGAGTGTTATGCTTTGCATCTCCACTAATACGCCTAGGTTACGTTAGGTTTGGGAATTATTTTCCTTTTGTTTATTCCAAAGTTATTTTAGGTTATTGTAGTGCTGTGTTGGGCGCCCCCTCAAGCTGACGCCCCGGGCAGTCACCGGTCCGCCCGGCCCTTCTTAAACCGCCCTTGAAGCGTTGGTTCAATTCAACTCTTTCTAAAGTTGGTACGGATGTTCAAGACCGGCGCAGTAGCTAAACGGCAGTAAAAGATTGCGCATGCGTATTAGGTTGGCCCCTGATGGTTTGATATTACTTAACACAGCAGAGTACGGCAAGTTGCCTAGATGATCTATCTCGCGGCGCGTTCACATCTAGTGAGTAATATTCTGCAAGCTACCATACTGTCGAACAAAAACAATGACAGCAATTTATTTGTCAGTAAAACTAAAGCGGTATTTTGATTTAAATGTTAAACTTGTCAAGTATTAAAACACTACCCGAATGTTTGAAACATTTAACATAAAAACATGCTATGATTTCCTCATCCGCATTGGCGGTCACGTGGTATAAAGCGTCAGTCTCGAAATAGACTGCATCGCCAGTGACGGCGAGGTTGGGGGTTGGATCCAGGTAATGGGTTTTCCTGAATGGTTTCCCACGCCACCTTCACGCAAATGTGGGAATGTTTCCTTTAAAATTCTACCTTTCTTATCCCCACATAATTTAGTGTGACTCAGAAGATATCACGGATGGTTGGTAAGACATATATTTTCCAGTTTTCACAGAAAAGGCCTGATTTGACAGATATAAACGCTTATAAATATACTTTCACGTGCCTATACGCCAAGTCACGTGATCTGTCTGTAGCTGAAACTTTTAATGCATATATATATATATATA
>CABFOW010003133.1:21212-43990 GCA_902141385.1 Timema californicum | reverse complement strand
TCCCCCCTCGTTTATATCATATTCGAGCAAACACGCACTATCTCTGTCTCACTCTAACGTCAACATCTTGATACGACTGTTCTTAAAGCGTTGTCATTCTTTCTTGGCTTTGTTTAATTAATTCTTTCCCTCCTCGAACAGCAACTTAACTGGCGAGCGCCACTGAATACTTGAGACCAAGTTCCTAGTCGGTAAACAAGGCAGGCGCAGCCCGGACTCGGTGAAAACTTGTTTACTAATGCTAGTTCAGTTGGCTGCCAGCTAGCTACCATGGCGTCATGGGATCAAGGTGGGTGTAACCACTGTTCTTTTGTTTTTTAAACATTTGAAATTAAAAGAACAGCTTTTTTTATATAGAGAGTGTTCATTTACGGCATAAAAAATTATGTTTTGTGGGAGTGCAAGGAAGCTAAAAGCTGTGAATTGTTTTTGTTGTGTGAAAGCGCATAGATTTTTGTTTTTTTTTATAACAAAAATACTCCATGAGTTTGTATTGTTTTGTTTTTGAGTATTATTTCAATTCAAGGCAATCCTAGTGTTAGAATCGATCAGAATATATTTGTGTGAAAATTTGGAAACGTATATCGATTATTGTTGACACCGATATCGAGTGTTTCTCCAGTTCAGTGGCGTATCGCCCAAATCGTCAGAGAAGCGTAGTTTTATGGTTTCGCCCCCCGGGGAAAGAGTGGCTTATCGTGTGTTTTTTTATTTATTTATTTTTTATTTATAAAATTGCAGTTCAAAATACCTAAACGTATAGAGAAAGTGCGCGTGACACGTAATGATGAGATGCATTTTCTTACCGAAGGATTGCAATATGTGAAAAAGGTTTGTAATTTAGATAATTTAGTTTTATAAATAAATTATGTTGACCTGCGTGGAATGAAAATTGAGCCAGCCCGACGCTAATGACCCATAAGGGCGCGCTAGCACCCGCGAAAGAAAAAATCACGTACATATTATATCGTCCTATAATTTAGTTTGTATGTTTATTGAATTGTAATTAATCGTATTATGTCAATTAATTAGATTGATTAAGAAAGATAGGTGACCTGGCGGTCTAGGGGTAAGGTGTTAGACTTCTATGCTGGCGGCCGGGGTTCAATCCTTGGTCCCGGCACAGATTTATCTGATTACCAAACCCTTACTTCTACCTCTGACAAGACATCTTGTGAATGTGGGGAATGCCAGGCCTCCACCGTGGTTCGAATTCCACGTTAAACTGTAGGTCCTCCATTTCATCTCACAATCACTCTACCATTACACATTAGCGTAAGTGCGTGTAACCCGAACGGGTAGTAAGACGTGGTGCTAATAATAATAATAATAATAATAATAATAATAATAATAATGATTAAGAGAGCCAATGGCACGATCGATGGAAGGAAACTGGTGTCGAGGGGGAGGACTTTAAGACCAAGAACCCAAATAATGGAGTTGGATACAGAGGCTAGATTTTACTGAATGATTTTCTACTCTTCCTCCGAGTAAATGCGGGTACACTTCCTCAAATGTAGCCCTCCTAGTTAGCAACACATTAGTGTAATTAATACATACATGCATAATCTGAATGGTTAGTAAGACGCGGTGCTAAAGAAATACAAGTTTGACAGTGAACCTTTATCTAAATGATTGGCTAAGTTTTGAGCCAATCAGTCCTCCCCTGTGAGAAGGTTTGTGGGTCCGGCCTTGTCCGGTATTCGGGCGGCGGACATCGCGTTTAGAATAACAACAGCTTTAGAACGAGACGAGTCCTTTGAACTCTAGACTGACCTAGTTCCGGTCCACACCTCCAGTTGGATTAGCTTTCGATTAGAAAACGGGATGATATGCGTCTTGGATAACTTAGGCGGGTAAATATGAGGATAGACCGATTAGGTGGACGCATGGTCTAAGGTGGCGTCAGTAGGAAATCGGGTGCAATGGGTTTTTTTCCTAAGTGGTTTTTCACTCTCCTTTCAAGCAAGTGTGGATACACTTACTCTAAATTCAACCTTCCTCATCCCTAACTCACTATATATACATATATACCGGATGAGACATTTAAACTTATACACCAGAATATTCCGAAGATAATAAGCATTTTAGAAGAATAAAAAATTCTTCGTACAAAAGGTTTTTAATTTTTGAGGTTGAAAGAGAACAGCACTAGCTATTTTTGATTTGTTGGAAGTCTTTAGGGTTGTTTCAAGGTCAGCTTTGTTTTTTAATGAAAGCCTATAATTTTTTAAACTACATTACAACTACACTACAAAAACAAACAACTTTTTGCCTGAAATTCTTTTTACTTAATATCACTTTTTGAATATTTATTTTAGATTGTATTTTTATATATTTTTTTAATAAATTATATTATTATTTATTACGTTAAAGGCAATATAATTTATAAAATTACTTTACTAAATGTTCAAAATTATGTTCGATAATAACGATACACTTTTAATGTAGTAAAAATTTATTGTATAAAAAATGTTATAGAAAATACAGGTTAAAATATATTTTTGAAAGATGTCAAAAAAAAAGTTTAAGGCAAAAGTAGTTTGTTTTGTGTAGAATAAAATTTTGTTAAAATAATAACTATAGGTTTTAATTATTTTTTTTTAAAAGTTGACCTTGAAATAACCTTGATAACGTCCACCAAATCAAAAATGGCTGGTGCTGTTTTCTTTCCCCCTTGATAACAAAAATATTTTGTACGAAGAATTTTTGTATTATTTAAAGGCTTCGTTTTCAGAATATTTTGTTATATCAACTTAATGCCTCACCCGGGATGTATAATATGAAAATAAACTTTTTAAACCGACTCCACTGTGATTGGCGTCAAAGTAAATAATACACTTAGCCGCACTTAGACACTTTCTCTCATTCGTTCGTGATCTTGTTTCCAATTCCTCGAATAGTTAGCCGTGAGGTGGACTTAAGTTATAATTTTTAGTACATAATATAGAAAATCTAAGAGTACAAGTTAAGGTGCGACCTAAGGGAACGCAAGTATTTTTACAATTTTTATAGAATTAAAATGTTTTGGTCAAAATAAATCAAATATTTCTCCCTTTGTCCATCTTATAGCATTCCATTCCATCACTTTTCAAGCATTCGCCTGGAATGGGTACGTGGAAACACACTTGTTCGAATCACCCCAATATGTGGGACATGTTAGGCCATTGCAGCTACAGTAGCCCCATGGCTTCTTTGGTGCTGACTGATCATCTTTGAAACGTTACCAGACCAAATTATGTATCCCTACGCCGGACCAAATGATCTGTAAAAACATGTGTTTAGCAGCTGTTACTTCTGACGGTCAAAATGGAGGTATATACCTAAATGTTGACTGTCAGAAGTAAGCTGTGTGCTGTATATTAGCACCAAAGAAGCTATGGGGCTACTGTAACTCTGCTAATGGGTCCTTTGTTGTAGTTCCAGGAAAATTTATCGATGCGTACCCGCCAATCAAGCAACATTATTTATCTGCTAAATTTACAACAAAGAATTTCATTCATAAAAACTCAAGTAAAAGTGTTCGGAGCCTCTCGGAATGAGCACTTTTTTGTATTTATTTGTTTTACTGGTGTTTTTTTAAAGAGATCGGACACTAGAATTCTCTAATTCTATGATATTCAAGAGATTAGAGATTCGTAAGAATCGCAAAAAAGTATCTCGAATACAATAATTATTATTATGTAAACTTTTACTTCAAATAACAATTTTAAGCAATTGGGGAAAGGCATTATATTATACGGTGACCTGGCGGTCTAGGGGTAAGGTGTCAGACTTCTGTGCTGGCGGCCGGGGTTCAATCCCCGGTCCTGGCACAGATTTCTCTGATTACCAAACCCTTCCTTCACCTCTGACAAGACATCTTGTGAATGTGGGGAATGCCAGACCTCAACTGTGGTTCGGATTCGATGTTAAACTGTAGGTCCTCCATTTCATCTCACAATCACTCTACCATTACACATTAGCGTAAGTGCGTATAACCCGAACGGGTAGTAAGACGCGGTGCTAATAATAATTATTATTATATTATATACTTGTGTAGATGGAAAATAACGTCAACAAAAAAAGACAAAATTGTATTAATATAGTTAATTTAAGAAATAAATGTGTTCTCTACAAAGAAAATACCCTTCGTCACTAACACCAAAACTCACAAAATTTTCATTTTTAATTGCGTTTCTAATATTGTCCCTTTCACTAAAATTGAACATTTATATATAAAAAAGTCAAGGATTCTAATCTGGAGTCAAGATTAGAAAGAAAATTTAAGATTTGGATTCGAGAATCGGACTCTAGAAATATAGAATTCGATATTTCTCTATTTATTCATTTTTCTTTTTATCAAACTTTCACCTCGGCATCCCTTACAATCCTCGTATATACCTAAATGTTGACTGTCAGAAGTCAGCACCAAAGAAGCCGTGGAGCTACTATAGATAGTGCTTCACAACAAGAGTTCTCCCAGCCTGAGACATGACTTCACGATGCGGCCTGTGTTTGTTTGATCAACACTATATTAGTCATGCGCTTTGTTGGTCTATATTTAGATATTCCGTTACTTGGTCATAAATGAAATGTGCCGAAAACTGTAAAACAAAAGCTACGTCACATAAACATTAACATTTCCCTTTTATCAATCATTTCAAGTGTCAAACTCATATTTTAATTGGAAGTCAACTTTCAACCACCAACATTGAGTGAAAGTCACTAAAATTTTGTATTCTATGAATCGAATATGTTTTATTTGATTTAGTAACCGGTCCCGTGGTCTCGTGGTCAGTGCGCCTGGCTACGAGCCTGGGGGTACTGGCCTCGATTCCCGGCTGGTACCTTGGGTACTATTCCCGAAAGGGGAATTACCCCTAAGGTCACCAGGGTTTGGTTGATTAGGATTAAGTTATGTTTAAGTGTTTTCACTGGTTCCACACCATTTTACTCACTATCACCATCATACTCACTACCACCCTCATACTCACTATCACCCTCATACTCACTATCACCATCATAGTCACTACCACCCTCATACTCACTATCACCCTCATACTCACTATCCCCCTCATACTCACTACCACCCTCATACTCACTATCATCCTCATACTCACTGTTCACCCTCATACTCACTATCACCCTCATACTCACTATCACCCTCATACTCACTACCACCCTCATACTCACTATCACCATCATAGTCACTACCACCCTCATACTCACTATCATCCTCATACTCACTGTCACCCTCATACTCGCTATCACCCTCATACTCACTATCACCATCATACTCACTATCACCCTCATACTCACTATCATCCTCATACTCACTATCACCCTCATACTCGCTATCACCATCATACTCGCTATCACCCTCATACTCACTATCACCATCATAGTCACTACCACCCTCATACTCACTATCAACCTCATACTCGCTATCAGCATCATACTCACTATCAGCCTCATACTCGCTATCACCCTCATACTCACTATCACCCTCATACTCACTATCACCATCATAGTCACTACCACCCTCATACTCACTACCACCCTCATACTCACTATCACCCTCATTCTCGCTATCACCCTCATACTCGCTATCACCCTCATACTCACTATCACCATCATACTCACTATCCCCCTCATACTCAATATCACCCTCATACTCACTATCACCCTCATACTCACTATCACCCTCATACTCGCTATCCCCCTCATACTCACTATCCCCCTCATACTCACTATCATCATCACCTCAACTCACCGGGACATGGAAAGATCCTCCAGGAAAGGATGTACTATTAGTACATTCGGACGTCCCCTGGACAACGATATATTAGTACTGGATAATATTTCCACGAACTGGGTTACGAGTGATGTAATCCAGACGTGCACTACTATTATTTATCTGATTTATTAATTAAAAAAGTCATCAAAAACTTCAAATAGTACTTTCTTGTAGACTACTGTGTAATTATTTTACACTATTTAAAACAAACACTGCGTCTTACTGCCCGTTCGGATTTTATGCACGTATACTAATTGCGCTAATGGTTTTAGGGATTAGGAAGCCGTATTTTCTTGGAGAGAGAGTGGTAAACCAGTACATCCGACCGAGTTTCGAAACCCGATCTCACCCTCCTCGGCAGTCGAGTCCAACATGAGACCATGCGGCCACCGAAGTGGGTCACTATTAATTAAACACACTGGGCATTTTAGTACAATTTGTGATATTTTTACATGCGCCATTGTGGCTACACGAGTTCCCAGTTTTTAAATAACGGATTTCTTATGAAAATCAAAGCGTAGAAAATAAGGCTCCGGATCAACTGACATTTTATCAAATCAAAAATAGATAATCTAATTTAAGATGGGCTGTAAGAAGGACGCGAGATAACTAAAAAGAAAAAAAAGATTTAGCATGCGAATAAATAAAAGGAACTTTAAACATTTTTTTTATTGAGGATGCATTGTTCGTGAAATTAAAAAAAAAAATTACATTTTTACATGGGAATCGAACACTGGACCATCAGCTAAGTGCACCAATGCTGAATCAATTAGTTACCAAGGATTCGAATAGCTCAGCGATAGAAAATTACCTGCTTCGGTGGTAACATGGTTTAAGGCGTCATTTTCACGCTAAACTAGACTGACGACGACGGTGAGATTTGGGTTCGAATCCCGGCCGGGTGTGTACTGAGGTTTTTTCCCTAAACGGATTTACAGCCTCCCTCCACGCAAATGTGGTTACATTTTCTTTAAATTCAACCTTACATTTATTCGACAATTATTATTATAGACTTATGTCAAAATCATCAATGTAATAAATACATGTACGCGGTACGAACCATTTCTTCTACCATTTAGCGGAAATAATCTTCATCCGCGTCATATAATCGCGGACTATAAGCAGGTTTCCCAATTTCACATTTTAGGACACATAAAGTAGCCCCATAGCTTCTTTGGAGCTGACTGACAGCTCACAGTTGACGGCTGAAAGCTTCGAAAAGTTACCAGACCAAATTACGTATCCCTACGCCGAACCATATGATCTGCAAAAACATGTGTTTAGCAGCTGTCACTTCTGACGGTAAAGATTTAGGTATATACCTAAATGTTGATTGTCAGAAGTGAGCTATGAGCTGTCAGTCATCACCAAAGAAGTCATGGGGCTACTGTAGCTCTGATCAAGCTCTAAATATTACGGTTTTACATTGTTGAAACGAAGAACAAATAAAATCGTGAGTTGTTTGACATAATTATGTTTATTTGATGGCGTACAATTGTACGATGCATGGAGAACTTTTGATTCACTCCTGTAGATATAAAATAGATATTAATTACAATCATGACGATAATTTGTAGAAATTATATCAATCAAAAACTGTGTGAACTTTCGACTAACAACACCTTAAAAATTAGTTTTCAACCTAACGCCGATGTTTTACTGGAACAAGCTTGTTAGATGGTAGGGATTATTTACACAATATTCCTTATCATTCACCTTCAAGGCCAAATCCTGTTCAAAATAACCTCAGATGTGACACGATTGTGAAAATAATATGTAAATGTGCGAATTGTTTACCAATAATGTTGCCAAGCGACTCTCTTGAGTTCGCTTTTATTTTAGTTTACAAATTTCCATTCCAAAGTAATTCATCATTCAAACTGGACATATATACTCATACAGACACAGAGTTTAACTTTTATAAATTCCCTTTAATAGACGTCTATTGAAAATGCATGATCCATCATGTTGTGTTTACCCTCCCACATTTCCCCTATAAGAACTAACTACATCTGGCAACGCCGCAACAGCTGATGAAATATACCGGACTTACAACATGTCCCAAGGCTACTGATTTGTCATTGAACAAAATCACATGACTGCATTTCTATGCACATTACACATGACAAAGCGTTTCTGTAACCTCATCGAATTTATTTATTTTAAAATTGGGAAGATCGAGCAAGATGATTTAAAAATGTTTAGATATAAGTTGGAACACTTAAAAACTTGTGACATCACTTGCAATCTTTTAATCTTTTCGTGTGGTTAGTGTTAAAATATGGTTTACATTTAAAAACGTGTTGAAAACTACCACGTTAAATAAAATAAGTGTTTTATTAATAAAAGTTTGGTCGACATTGGATATGAATGCTTGCCGATTATTATTTAATCAACAAAGAGTGTATTTTTCAACTTATAAATCAGGTAATCACGTGCGTGTAACCCGAACGGTTAGTTAGGCGCTGTGAAAATATTATCTTACAATAATAGTATAATAATAATAATAATAATAATAATATTGTAGCTTAATTATTTTATTTTTATGTAATATAACTATCATATTTTTATCAATCCGTCTCACTATTTTCGGACAAGGCCTATACTTAAAAGTAATGTGTGCTACAGTGGCGTAGTCCCATCTAATGTAGAAACGTGCTTTGGGAATGGGGTGAAAAATATTTAAAGGCAGTTTTTATGTTTTTTTTTACATATAGGAGTTTTTGAGGTGTTATTAATGTAGGTATATATTTGACCATGTACCTTTTGATTAATGTTTTAAACTTTAATAGCAACCATTTGGAATATTGGACATAGGGAGGGTAAAATACAACATTGTAATGTTGACACTTGACACCTGGGCCTTTATAATGGGACTCTTGAACCTCCTTAGACTCCAACTGAGTTTTAAATCGGTTCTCTCAACAAGGGCGCCTGCAGGATTTTTATCCAGGGAGCCTCTTGGGGTAAATATAATAAATTGAAGCTTCAAAAGACGCTTTTTTTAAAAGACAATCCTTGTGTCCTGAAAATAAGATAGCTACAACATAAGAAAAATGTTTCAAATTTAACTTAATTCATGGATGGACACTTGACGGTTTGAATGGCCAATGCTGTTGGAATTGCTCTCACAAACTCCAAACTATCAACCCTAAAAGTCAGCAGGTGTTCGGCACTAGTAATTAGTTTGTTAGTTATATTCTATAACTGTTGGCATTGTTTGAGCGCTGGTTAAGAACACTGTTGGGCAAGATTAGTCTACTACTTATAATATTTATACAATCTCAGAATCTCGGGTGAATGCCCCAGCGGGCGCTGCCCTCTCGAGAAACTAGCACCATACTCCCAAGCCAAGCCTCCAACATTTGTAGTGCCCAGCCTATAATCTGCTTCATTGGCCTCACGGTGTCACTCTCACAATTCCGATGACAAGGGGCTCGGGGTGTGAATTCTAGCCGGGTGTACTAAGGGTGGTTTTCCCACTCTTCCTCCATGAAAATGTGGGTACACTTTCTCTAAATTCAACACTCCTAATCCCTAACATATCAGTGAAATTAGTACATGGGCATATAACCTGATCAGGTAGTGAGACACGGTGTAATAATAAATAATATATAGCCTAGTATCCTATAGCCAGACAACCTTTCCAATCCACCTGGTTGTGTCGGAACTATGTACGGTCTCCCTGTTTTCCAGTAATGGCCTCCCTGCCCGGTAGTCCAGACAACGGGCCCTCCAGTATCCACACCGGGTTGATCAAGGAAGTGTACGACATCCCCATGGAGGCGCTGATACGACCGTTCCCGCCTGAAGTCAACGAGGCCAAGGTCCAGAGCCTCATGGATACACTAGAGGTCCTGACACATCCTTAATTTGAGTCGCATGTGGAGAAGTAGTCTTAAAACTTGATGTACCGATCTAACCGCAACCAACAAGGTTCTGGTGAGCGACTGACTCGGTCCTGAGGAGCATGGGGTTCAACCCTCAAGCAAGGATAGAGTTGTACAACGTAGTTATATATTCTCTCATCAAGTGATTCCTGCCGAATCTATTTAAACTTTCGTTTTTTACTTTTTGAAAGTTATTTTGATTTCATTTGGACATGTAGCAACACTGATACCTTTTTATAAATCTATGTTTCCATTCACTCTTATAAAAAACTCTATATTTGATAGAGAAAATGCTGGGAACATGAATAACTAACTCCCCAATGTATGGTGGCAGATATACTATAAACCTTAGTATAATAACAATAATACGTAGCACCGCGTCTTACTACCCTTTCAGGTTACACGCTTAAGCAATAATTACTTCAATGGTCTAGGAATTGGGAAGGTTGAATATAGAGGAAGTGAACCCACATTTGTGGGAAGGGAGAGTGGAAAACCATTTAAGAAAAACCTCCCTTAGTTCACCCGAGCGAGATTCAAACCTCAATCTTCCCATCCTCGGCAGTCTTGCTCAACACGAAACTCGAGCTTTAGCTAACTACGCCACCGAGGCGGCTATAAACCCCAGTAATAATATATATATATATATCTGACACCTCAGCTCAGCCGGTAGCGTGTTTGTCTACTGAGCTAAGGTCCCTGGGTTCGAATCCTGGCATGGTTGAAAAATGTATCATTGGTGAAATTTGGATTTACCCTTTCACAGTGACGAATTAACGGCTGAGGACTGGAAGTTGTGTCTGTCCTAGTCTTAAGTTATATTATAAGGCATATGAAGCTATGACAGGCCTAGCAAGACGGTAGTGGAAAATATATTGTTTGAATAAAAAACTGAACACAGACTGGAAACAGTAATGAATGTAATATATATATCACAGTGTTTTACTACCCAATTGGGTTGTGCGCACATGTTCTTATATTAATGGGTTAGAGATGAAAATGGTAGAATTTTAGATGTGTGCACATTTGTGTGAAGTGAATGGAAAACCATTTATAAAAACAACACTCTTAGTACACTTGACCAAGGTTAGGACTCTGACTGCCCCATCATCGGCAATCCATTCTATTACGAGCGTAGCGCCTTGGACCATTCGACGAGCAAAGTGGGGTGTACTAATATAGTTTGTTTGTACTTTCCCAGGATCCTAGCATGTGTTCACTCGTCCCACCTATCGATGTCCTGTGGATCAAAGGCAGACTCGACGGCGACTACTACTACTCGTTTGGGGGCTGCCACCGATACACGGCCCATAAGAGACTGGGTAGGAAGACTATCAAGGTCAAACTTGTCTCCTCAACTATTAACGACTTGAAAATATACCTTGGTTCGTCGACCCCTGATCTTAAATGACACACTCACCTTGGTTCGTCTACATCTGATCTTAAATGACACTCTTGAATCAAAGGTTTGTAATATTTATCAAGTGAACTGTGCCACATTAAACAAAACAGACTTGACTGCTGTGTGTAATACAACATTTTTAGAAGACTATTTTTCTATTAGAAGATTATTAGTTTTGTATTTTGTTTAAAAAAATGTGTATTTTTTATATATATATATCTGACACCTCAGCTCAGCCGGTAGCGTGTTTGTCTACTGAGCTAAGGTCCCTGGGTTCGAATCCTGGCATGGTTGAAAAATGTATCATTGGTGAAATTTGGATTTACCCTTTCACAGTGACGAATTAACGGCTGAGGACTGGAAGTTGTGTCTGTCCTAGTCTTAAGTTATATTATAAGGCATATGAAGCTATGACAGGCCTAGCAAGACGGTAGTGGAAAATATATTGTTTGAATAAAAAACTGAACACAGACTGGAAACAGTAATGAATGTAATATATATATCACAGTGTTTTACTACCCAATTGGGTTGTGCGCACATGTTCTTATATTAATGGGTTAGAGATGAAAATGGTAGAATTTTAGATGTGTGCACATTTGTGTGAAGTGAATGGAAAACCATTTATAAAAACAACACTCTTAGTACACTTGACCAAGGTTAGGACTCTGACTGCCCCATCATCGGCAATCCATTCTATTACGAGCGTAGCGCCTTGGACCATTCGACGAGCAAAGTGGGGTGTACTAATATAGTTTGTTTGTACTTTCCCAGGATCCTAGCATGTGTTCACTCGTCCCACCTATCGATGTCCTGTGGATCAAAGGCAGACTCGACGGCGACTACTACTACTCGTTTGGGGGCTGCCACCGATACACGGCCCATAAGAGACTGGGTAGGAAGACTATCAAGGTCAAACTTGTCTCCTCAACTATTAACGACTTGAAAATATACCTTGGTTCGTCGACCCCTGATCTTAAATGACACACTCACCTTGGTTCGTCTACATCTGATCTTAAATGACACTCTTGAATCAAAGGTTTGTAATATTTATCAAGTGAACTGTGCCACATTAAACAAAACAGACTTGACTGCTGTGTGTAATACAACATTTTTAGAAGACTATTTTTCTATTAGAAGATTATTAGTTTTGTATTTTGTTTAAAAAAATGTGTATTTTTGTGAATACACACTTGAAGGGTTAGTCTACAGGCCATGCAGAGATCGTCAAAACTGCTCTCAAGAAATGCTTTACGCGATCAAAAAAAAAGGTGTATTCACATTTAAAACACAAGCGCTACCAACAACTTATTCAGATTCAGGTAAAAATGACAACCTGGACACAGGAATCGAACCCGGGACCTTTGACTTTGCTCACCAATGATCTACCACAGAGCCATCCTGGTTCGTTTCATATCCAAGGACACTTTTCACAAGTTGTTAGTTTATTAAGTCTAGATGTGGTACCTGATTAAAGTATCGGCCAATCAGCTCGGGTGACTGGCACTGAAAGCCAAAGGTCCTGGGTTAGATCTCTGTGTCGAGGTGTCATTTTTCACTTAATTGAATTAGATTCAGCTCTCAGGAGAGTTTTTGTGATAAGGATATCTTAGAGAACATCAGAAATCCGGGTGATAAAGGAAAGGGATAAGAGCAGGATACAGGATAGGAGTGACAAGGATGGACAGGGTGAGGAATGAAAGGGCGAGAAAGAGAGAGTGAAGGAGGAACCACCGCAGGATAGGATAGAGAAGGCGAGATTGAGGTGGTATGGACATGTGCAGAGGATGGAAGAAGGGAGAATTCCAAGGAGGATGATTGAGATGGAGATGGCGGGCAGGAGGCCAAGAGGAACATCCAGGGACAGGTGGATAAAGAGAGTGTGGAGAGGAGTGGAGGAAGAATGGTGGAAGGAAGAGGGAGACGTTTTATTGAACTGATTTGGCCACAGGATGGAAACAGTTGATGATACTTATTTTACTTGTAGCAAAAATATAATAACAGTTTGATTTGAAGAAATCACCTTATTACATCAACTGCTGGAATTATATATTTTGGTGTCATTTAAGGTCATTCGACCATCAAAATAGTACTGCACGATTTTAAAAAGTGTATAATTATAAATTGTAATTCACATTTCAAATTCTTACAGCTCATGAGATAGCTTATAGCTCAAAATTGATATTGTATGATTTTTGCTTATAATAATTGAGGTGATTAATGCATGGGCCTGAAATTTAGTATAACAAGACATTCATATGAGGTGAACACAATGAAATATCATATTAAGATTATTAATGAAATGAATATTAATAATACTAATTATTATTCTAATATAATCTTAATATGATAAATATTTCAATGTTTACACCTCATGTCTAGTTATACTAAATTTCAGCCTCATTCATTAATCACTTTACCTCAAAGGTACGCAAAAAGTATAAACAGTGACTTTGATCCCTTATAACTCTTGAGCTTTAAGGATTTGAAATAATTGAATCACAATTTTAGCTTCTAATTATACATTTTTTAAAATTGTGCAATACTATTTTAATTGTCGAATGACCTTGATAAACTTTATACTATTTTACCCAAAAATCACACTAGTTGTAGATAGCTATACTCTGATTTTTATAAGAAGCCGTTTTAGAAAATACAAACTTATTTTTTGTGACCAACATATTACTATCGTATTTCGTTGATTCTTAGGCGCACATTTTTTTCCCCTTTGAACATTTCTAAAAAGGGGTGCGTCTTATTGGCGATGGTGTCATAGACTCGTTCTTTTTTGACCAATGCTCCAGATTGCTCAGAAGATGTTATACTAATGGGGTAGAGAAGAAAAAAGAACAACTAATGTTAAAAAAAAAGATAATAATGTTGTTAGTAAATTTAATTCTATAGTAAAAATAGTTCTTATAAAGAGAATATTTTAATTATTTTTTTTTAGAATCAAAGCTTTTTTTTTCTTGGTGGTGAAAAATTAAGACCCTTTTTACAATCAATGGCGTCTTAGAATCGAAGGAATACGGTATATTATTATTGATATATATATATTTTACCTGTATTGATAATATTTATGAAAAGTCACAGTTGCAGATCACATGACTTGATATATCAATATGTGAAAGTAAATCTAATAGCTTTCATAGCTGTCATATAACATGCTATCTACGAAAATCTCGCTATAGTTTGTGTGGTTGTGATTTGCCATTTTACTATGAATAAATATCACAGAATCCTTATTATTTTATTTTAGCTGTTCAATCATTAGTTATCCATATGTAAAGTAAAACCAAGATATTGAGATCTTGTGAAGTCATACTGGTATCTAATAGGTCTGGCTGATGATTATTTAGACAGTACAGGGAAGGGGCTGCGGGGACATATTGGACGTCTTGTCATCGTAAAAAAGTTAACAACTGCCTGTCTTAGATTATACAACTGAAGCGAGTAGTTTGGAATTAAATGTGAAATTGAACTTCTGCTTGGATGCAGTTTTGATGCTCATATAATTATGAGGTACGGTATATTAGAACTGCCCGATAAATGTACAGACAAATTAGTGCATTCAAATGGGAAAAAAGTGATATTTTCATTCCTTCAAACGTGTTTACGGTGCCGACTGTTGCAATGCCAGGGTTTTTGCCCAGTGAGTTTATTATTATTAACATTTTATATAAAAATAGACTAAGTTAGGTTTGTTTATAGAATATTGGATTTATGTTTTACAATGTTACAAAAAAAAGATGTTAAATAAATCTGTGAATGTAAACAATGTATTTTTTTAAATAAATATATATCGTTTTAAATCTCAACATCATTATTTGTGAAATTAAGGCGATCTTGAGAAATTAATCTAAACGTTGAAACTAACTTTAATCAAATAAAAAGGAAATACCTTGTTTAGTAAAATTACTTGGAAAATGTTTTCTGCACAATAGTTTCAAATATTTAGTTTAATTCTCATAAATCAACTCACATTTCGATTAATTAAGATTTTTTCCAAGTGAATATGGTCTTGTACGGACCATAAAAGCTTAGAATGGCAATAATTGAACATTAGTGGCAAAGATTCTTAAATAACGAAGCCGGATTCTTTAAAAGCGAACGTGAAGCTGATATTTGTTTAGAAGTTTTGTACATCCCTAATGGATATATTAAAGGTTTTCATTTTTGATTTAATTAAATATCCTACTTGAATGGGCTAAACATTTGTAAGTGTGGTAGTGGAGTGAAGGATGTGCCGACATCCGATTCGGACCACAGCCTTCTGGTGGCGTACATCGAAACAAGATTGAATAAGAAAACCGAGGTGGGACTTAGAAAAAGTGAGAAGCAAGAGTGATTTTGTGAGAAATTCAAAAGAACAAAAGTAAAGGGAAATGCCAGAAGAGAGTATAAGTGTGAAAGCAAAGTGGAATGAATATTTTTTAAGGTGCTAAATAACAATGTTGGAAAAGTGAAGAGGGCTGCACGAAAGCCCTGGGTAACAAGATCGACATCAATTGGAGGTAGTGATGGGTCGCTCGTGAATGAGTAATTCAAATTGAACGACTCTCACATCACGCGGCTGATACACTGACGAATAGGCCAACAGGCCACAGTTTTTACTACAAATTTATATTATTATTTGTACAAAATAAACGTGCATCTCAGTTGTACATTTAAATCAAGAACTTAGATCAATGAAATTAAATAGGCCTATTCCCCTAAATATTAGGCCCTACCACAAGGATGCATCAGGCACCGATCCCCTTTTCCCCCTGATCTATATTTTGTTTCTATGTGTGACACTTTAAAGGAGACATTGTGCATTTGTTTAATGTTTCTTTACGGAGTTTAGAGAGTTGTCGTCATTCACGACTTTTTTCGCTCTCATTCATTCGTTCTGGAAAGAGTCAGGAGTGTTTGTCATTCACGACTCTTCGTTCGTTCTTCGTTTGTTACTATGAAAAAAATCAACTATAGATGCTTACTATTGTTACTACAATATTAAACTAACTATTTGTCTTAACATCAATCAACGTAATTCTGTGAATTAGACACTAAAGGCTATATGCTAAGGTTGATTATTAAAAGTAATATGCGTGAGTAATAAAATTAAAGAATCAAACACAAAAGGTTCCAGATAAATTACACGTAAATCCTAATTCGATCATCAGTTTAAAGGGAATGGACAGATTTGCACACTCGGAATGGGAATTGTGAGAACTATTTATCGGTTGATCATCAAGTTATGGCGATGAAGGGGTGAAGGGATTGGGAGCGAGCCAGCCATGCGGTGAACGATATGACTCATTTGAACGGCTCTTTTGAGTGAGAGAGCTTATGTGAGCTAGTTTGCGTCAACGAGCGGGTTTGACCCATCACTAATTTGAGGGACGGAAGGCTGATTGCAAACTTGCACCTGGGACAGCGGCCGAAGGTGAGGCTAAATGGAGAGACAAAGAGCGTAGAGATGAGACGGGGACGCTGTTGCCACCTAGTCTGTTCAACTTGTATGGAGAGTGGCTGGTCAAGGAACCCCTAGAGGGGCGTGGCAATTTCAGGATAGGAGGACATGTCATCAATACAGTAAAATTCGCAGATGATCTAGCATTGCTGGCCAGAAATAAAGAATAGTTTCAGGAAATGTTGGACCGGCTGGTGAAGATAGGGAGAAGATATGGCATGAAGATCAACATTGAGAAGTCAAAAGTGATAGCGATTTCAAAAAATAAAGAGCTGCTGAAAATCAAAATTGAAAACTAGGAGTTGGAAAACGTAGATAAGTTCAAGTAGGTTATCTGGGAAGTTTGCTGACACCTACTGCACCAAGTAAATCAGATCGAGGATTACCAAGGCCAAGGGAGCTTTCAACAAGAAGAGGTTACTGCTGACCAGAGAGTTGAGTTTGGAACTGTATGGAGCAGAAACGCGGACTCCTAGGAAGATGAAAAAGAAATACTCAAAGAGTTTTAAAATGTGAAGCTGGAGACATCTATTTCATGTTTCTATGGGTGGTGTACTGTGCACCAATATTAAATTTACTATTTCAAGTCACAAAATAAAGGACGTATGGTCAGCGTAATTAGACACTATATCAAAATTCACCACCTTAAAACATATGATTTGACACATGAAACTCATTTTAATAACTGTCAGTTAGCAACCATTGAAACACTACTGCACTGTCTGACAAATATGTAATATATATATATATATATATATATATATATATATATATATATATATATATATNCTGATATATATATATGTAAAACCACACCATTTTCATTTAATCTGTTACATTAAATTAATAATTGATTAAAATACAATGCAATGAGTAATCAATTCATAATTTAAAAAAAAAGATTAATGCGAATGAATCGATTATTACATGGAAAACACCATCTTTTTGTAAGGTTGTTGTCCTGAGTACGACGATAAAATTAATTAAAATACTTCCCGACACTTTATTAGAAACAAAACAACATATTTCTGTCTGACTCTAGTATAAACTAAAATAAAGTTCACCAAAGTCAAACACACAAGTAACCTTTGCAGTTTATTTCCTTATCAAAGCAAACAAAAACATGAACCTTTGAAAGATTACACAAACACACTATACCAAATTCAAGGTACATACTACTCTAGAAATTACAGCTATGATTTCATCAAAACTCATTATTTGTGCCAACACTGTGAAATCTATATAAATGCTAAGAACTTAGTGTTCACCCTGTTTTATTTTAATTACAATATTTACATTGGAAAAAAATTGTGCCAAACAGCTGGATTCAATAAAAGAACGAAGATATAGGTCAAGGATTGCATACGTGACATATAAACTACAGCTTCATATACACACAAATATCAAAGCACATCAGACTCCTAAAGCACAATAATAATGGTATCTTGATCAACTTAGCGTTCATGTAACACAAAGGATCTCCTCGCAAGGGTTGTCCAGAGGAGAAATGTCTGTTTCGTGAACGTTTAGTAAAAAATACGTGTTCCTGCAAGTCAATCATATTATGTACTAATTATGCTATTAAGTTAGGTATGAGGAAGGTTGGATTTAGAGGAAGTGTAACCACATTTATGTGATGGGAAGGTGGTACATCTGACAGATTCTAACCCCGATCTTCCTGTAATCGGCATTCTAGTCTAACATGAGAGTTACGCCTCACACCATGCAGCCACAGAAGCAGGTGACATTGAAAAACTGTGACCTCTTCTCATATTTTGTAGCCCCATTAAGCTTCTATTGCAAGCATTTATAGCCAAATCAGTTCCATTTTAGTGAACAGTTGGTTCTATGCAAGTCAAACTTATTATCTGTGTTTGGCTCAGGTTTTTATGCTTTGTTATGTATGTGAATCTTGAACATGCTCCTTAAGTTGGAAAAAGTTGTTTGTGATATCGGCATAAGAGTTAATCTCTGATGTGGGGTTTTTAGTCAAATATATGTCTTCAGTGGCATCCTGAACATGGGGTAGGTGACCAACCCCCCACACCAGAGTTTACAAATCCAAATAATTTGATCTGAGAGTACTGAATCAAATCTTAAAAAGATGGTGTATCAGAGTTGACCTTTTTTAATTTAAAACATACTTAGTCGCCATTATTTTACTTTAAGTTGAAGGAGATATGAGTAAAGGTCTGGTGTTTTTATATTTTATTTTTCATTTTAAATTATGAACATAAATTTGTATAGGCATTAAAAATTGAATTGAAATAAGTTTTGTGCTAAGATAATTTCTAGTGAAAGCCCATATCAGGTGCATGCACAACTACACATATAAGAATAAGATTGTAACAGAAGAAATGATCATGCGCGATTATTACATCAAAGATTAATAAACGAAACATGAATTGTTTCTAATTTCTGGGATTCTTGCATTTTTTTTATAGATTAATTCAAATTATGAAGGTTTATTTTGAGGAAATATTAGTTCATTAAAAGTCAATTTCATTAACTTTTTTTATAATAAAGGAAATTGATAAAACTAAAGAAAAAGGAAAAAATAAACTACTAAGAATAAATTTGATGAAGAAAGCCCACCTAAGGAAAGAGGAAAAATGTGGGAAGAGTCCAATGCACAAAGGTGACATCTTCTTCCTTTCTTCTGTCTTCTATAGTAGAAGTAGTCACACACACATTTTAACACAAATATCATAATATTTCAGCATTGTTGCCTTTATCAAACACAAAGAAGAAGAGAGTACAAATAACACAAACAATGGATTACTCCATTTTGAATTTTTAAAAAGAAACTGCTAGAAACACATTGTACCAACTGTTTTTGGGAGCAAAGATAAATTCCTTGATTAAGGTTAATATTTATAGAAAAAATGATGATGATGATGATAATTATGATAAATTATATTAAAAAAAATAGTAATAATGTTAATTTGAAAAATAATAATATTGTAGAAATAAACTACTATTATTATTTAAAAAAATATCATTATCATTCATCATTTTTTCTATAAATACTAACCATAGCCAAGGAATTTACCTTTACTCCCAAAAACAGTTGGCACAATGTGTTTCTAGCAGTTTCTTTTAAAAATTCAAAATGGAGTAATCCATTGTTTGTGTTATTTGTACTTTCTTCTTCTTTGTGTTTGATAAAGGCAACAATGCTGAAATAATATTCTATTTGTGTTAAAATGTGTGTGTGACTATTTCTACTATAGAAGACAGAAGAAAGGAAGAAGATGTCACCTTTGTGCATTGGATTCTTCCCACATCTTTCCTCTTTCCTTAGGTGAGCTTTCTAATCAAATTTACTCTTAATAGTTTATTTTTCCTTTTTATTTAGTTTTATCAATTTCCTTTATTATAAAATTATCTAGCCATTGGGCCACCTCATTTTTAAACATTAACTTTTTTTTTGTAATTGTTAGAGTAATTTTAATGTCATACTGGAGTGTTAAAACCATTTTAATTAATTTTTCCATTATAATTTTATTTGAATGTTATTTTTAAACCATGTTTCATTATTTATCATTCAAAAACCAATATTTTCACTCTTTAGACATTTAAAAAGAAAGTACTTACTATTTTTAAAAACTCAAATAAAGATGTGGTATTTATATTTTATGTGTTTTGAATGGCGACATTTTAACATTATGAAAAGACTATATTCAAACTTTACTCAAACTCGGGACCTTTTTGAAATACTCAACTCGAAAGAAAAACTCCAGCTCGCAATTCCCCAGTAAAAGCTGCTAGTAGACACAAAACTAGCTCATGTTCTTTTGGTGCCAATCATGCAGCTAAAATGCCCTGCACTGAAGGAGTCCAATGTGCCTTGAAATGATATAATTCCGTGTATTTATATTATGCTGTAAACCTTATTTATCCTCCCTTTATTTTTATTTCCTTAACACATTTATGAGAACATTACGCTCTATTAGTACGGACAGTGGGATTTAGAACATATGGTTTGGGGAATAAATTTACAGCACATGTGCAGACAACATCTAACATTGGTTTAGATTGGGAGGGATAGAGAGCACACTTACCTGAGTGATGTTGGGAGTAGAAATTGTTTACATAAAACACTAAAAAACATGTTAAACAAAGTTCTAAAATACAAGCTTTCACTGTCACACACAGCTTCTTCAGGTAAAGAGAGTAGACAACTATTCTTGGTTGGAGTGTAAAGTTATCCCTCCTAATTTAAATCATGATTTACCAGAGTGGTCTTATATATTCCATAAACCTGACTATTTCAATATTTTATAGCATTGCTCTCCAATTAGTTATAAGCTCATAGATTAAATGGGAACATCTTATGTATAAGGTGTAATGTGTGTTGCAAAACTACCGCATAAACTGTACAAGAAAAACACAAATAAGGTATCCACTAATTCTAACAATGTTCTTAAAAGATAGATTACAATAGCTTTACATATATTTTGAGTTAAAGATTTCAAATTTTTCTTATAGATTATATAAATAATAAATTTGTGATGAGTGAGACAATAAATACATTTTATTTTTAATAAGAAATAAAATAATTTTTTAGAACTGCGTCTTGATGGCCAATAATCACCTGGTAACTCCCCTCCCCCCCCCTTTTTTTTCAATAAAAGCGATTTCATTCCACATCCATCATAAATTAAATAGTTTTTTTATCGAATTAATATTTACAAAAGCGATAAAAATATAAATCTAGCTTGCAGGGTCTAATAGCAGCCAATTTAACTTTTAGAAAGGATTCACGTGGCAGTTTGAGACAAATTTTCATCTAAACATTAAAAATATTTGTCTCATCTCTATAAGGAAAACCTCTTTTTGCTTTTATGAGGTAATTGTATTATATTTGTCTCAGGGATTTTCTGTTTGTAATTGGCACTGCCCCGTCGCAGTTGTTGAAAACACTAACGGATGTGCACTCATCCCTACTATATGACACCTACAGTTATATTGTAATTCAGAGAAAAATATATTAAAACAATTTAATACAACATAAAATAACATATTTTTTTTAAAACTAATAACTAAACTTACCACTAAGAAAATTGAACAAATAACACTTATTATTAATGTACTTTTCTCTTAACCAGTATAATAAATATGTATGTATTTTGTTTGTTAAATAAACTTAATAGTACGTGTGAAATAAAGTACCTTAAACACGTTATAATATAAAATATGTCTTTATTTAAGGACAAATAAAGAGGATAGGCGTTAGTGTGTATTTATTAAAAACCCTCGGGTATATTTGATAACTCGGATTGTTTAGTATCCCTTGAATGGCATCATGAACACTTATTTTACCCTGAAAGGCAGCCCCATGGACCTATAATAATGGCCTACACCATATTAGAACCAAGCAAGGTAAGCTTTATACTATTCAGGGCTAGCAGAGGATACATGCAATATCAAATTTAAGGAAAATTTAACTTTGTGTGGCTGAGATGTTGCGCTTAGGTTAAGTAAGTATAATGAAAGATAAATCTCCTAGAAACGAAAGGTTAATGTTAAAGGAGCATAGGTTGCATCTGTGCGATTCAAATGATGTAATTTAATATAAAGAGGGGGGAGTCACAACACAAATTGTATTGTCATTTGTATTTTCCTCCTCCCCTGTTTGTTCTCCTACTTCCGGACGACTGCACCCAGGGACATTATATACCCAATATAAAACTGTTTTTCCAACAAGAAAAGTGTCTTTACGCAAATACAAATTTAAGGTATCGTTAGATTAACGTAGACATGGTTCTTGCTTTTCAAAGTGTCCACAACCATGTTTTACAGATGTGCAATATTTCCTTCTGTAATCTACAAATATTGCAGGGCTATACTAGTTTACAAAACACTGATCATACTGAGTAACTACTATCAGTAAAATACACACTAAATTAAATTGTATTGGCATAAACAATTTTTTTTTAAATTTTATAAAAATTATGCAATCTGTGATGCTACATAACTAAAATTGTGTTTTTGCTATATACTTTGCGGCAGTTTTATGTTGTCACTTTTTTGAGCTTTGAACCAACTCAACTTCCGTCATGAACACTACAAACTCATAAGCACCACAGCTTAATTTTCACACAACCGTGAATGACGACTTCAGAATGTCAAAATAAGTAGAGCTTCTTAGGTTTTTTTTAAAAAAGATTGCATCAGTAAAAAGAAAGAATTATTACAGATGTATGCTTATATTCAGGCCAGGGGCAAATCCACAGGGGGAAAGGGTTGTGG
>CABFOW010003133.1:0-21196 GCA_902141385.1 Timema californicum | reverse complement strand
CGGCAGAAATGGGTAAAACCACTCCACCACCGGTCAAAGATTGATGAGAAACAGGAATTTAACTGAAATAAGTACACCTGAGCAGATCAAATGAAAATGCGGCATAAGAAGAGCCAGGCGAACAGCAATAATTTATGATAGAATAGTAAATTTAGATTGAGGTATAGCAAAGATTGTTAAGGGTAACCGCCTTAACTGGCAGTATCATTGTTGTGTCTGATCGAAACATGGCCGAGGACAACTATGGTGTGGCGCAGACTTGTTAACTTGGCTCTTCCGCATGTCCACAATTGTATAATTTTAGAGCCACAACAAACAAACTGGTCAAGTAGCCTACATTTAAGAAATTTTATAAAAATGTTATTATAGATATTTTGTTTTATTCATATTTCCATTTATTTCTATCTTGTTTCCATGAGTCCAGGATGGCCTTAAAATCTCAAACCCCCTGGCAAGTTCCCCTTCCCAAAATTGTTCCCTGGGCCTGCCCCTGATTCAGGTGAATAAAATAGTTATAAAATAAAAGTTAGTGAGTGTCAAAGTTCTATACGATCTTATTTTCAATGAAAGATTTGAGTTTAAATCTTTCTTTCAACTTATTGATATAACTCTATAAGGAAAACCTCTTTTCGCTTTATGAGGTAATTGTATTATATTTGGAAGTATATCCTATACCTTCTTCCAAATATAATACAATTTGTTTCGACTTATTGTCAGTAAACAAATTAATTTCTATGTTCGATTACTATTTATCATTAAATGTAAGAGAAGGCTTATGCCTTAATTTTGCCATGTAAATAAAGACAATAGTAATAAATAATAACAATAATAAAATTTAAATAGTCAACTTGAGTGGTTTACTCGCTAATTTGACAGTAAGGAGTTTGCACATTTTTATACTGTTAATGATGTAAATAACGACATGTTTTGTGTATCATATAAGATTTGTATTTTATTTGCATTGCACAATTGAAAAGAAAACCTTTTAATTATGCTAACCGATACTAATTTAATAATTCTATTATAACAATAGTAATGATGTCACCCAAACACAATAATTTCTAATCTTTACTGTGTTCATATAAATGCTATCTATGAAACTCAAGATGCGTTTATGGACAGCAGATGCTTTCAGACCTAATAAAAAGGATAAATTGACAACCAAAAAGAAACCCTGTTGCTTAACAAATTATGTGGCAGATTTATTCTCTTGTAATGTGCATGTTTGTGCATATTTCTAAAACTCCATCTCATCATCCTGTTACCCTAGGTGAGATAACTTGGTATCACTAATATGGTTTTCATAGTCTATTTTTAAGATTTGAGGCAAAGTCGAATTTAATACGAAATATTTTCTAAAATAAATCAAAGTTTGACTATTATAGAAAAAAGGTTTAATGTAGAAAAAATTTTATATTGTGCATATATTTTTAACTTTAAACACTAAATATTAAATTAAAGTGTTTATTGCAAAATGGCAGATATTTTATTTATCAAGTTGGTAACCCTGCATTGCAACATTGGTGGTCGCATTATCTAATTCGTCACACTCATGCTAGACTAGACTACCAGTGAAACAGATGTGGTAACATTTCCTCTAAAACTCCAATTTCCTCATCGCCCCCATTAGAGTAATTTAAGTTAATGTATAGAACAAACGTGTATTATAAAGCGTGTTGACAAAGAAAAAAAAACTGTTTTATATATAAAACTGAAAATTAAGATTAAATTGAACATATGCTCATTTTAACAGTCAACATTCTTATCGTTGAAGTTTCATAATTGTTGAAGCAAAATTGATTTTAGCAAATAATCAAAGCCGAGTCAAAAGTTTTTGGAGACTAACACACCCCTGGTTTTGAGTCCTTAAACTATTTCAAATTTTCAAACTTGTTCACATAATCCATCAGCTTAATTAATCAAAATTCAAATAAAAACGATTTGAAGACATTTGAGCTGCAATAATTTTTATAATCTGAATGTATATCCAAATATATATTAAGTGAGCAACACAATACATCTTAAAAATGGTGACAGATTTATTTGATTGGTTCTTTGTAATGGCAGTGCTTGGTAAATTTTAAAATGGTTCAATTTCTAGAGACACTTATGGAATACAAACTTATAGATCAGGATTCTGTGTATATTATTAGTAAGTTATCACTAAATATGGGTCGAATGAGTTTACTTTCAAATCCCAAACCAGACTATTAAGATAATATGGTAAACATAAGAATTAATGTAATAAAGTGAACCTCCTAGGTTGCTATAAGTATGAAATCAAAGTCCAATGAGAGAAATATAATATGCAATCAACTAAATATGATAAAATTGTAGAAAAAATGAGGCTAATAACAGTTGATTAAACTAAGAATATAATATAATATAAACACAACAATGTTATCCAGCTACTAAGAGTGAAGACACAAGTTTGAACAGGCAACTACGAAAGCCAGGTTTACACATTTAAAAAAAAATCAAACAGACAACAACAGAATCTAAGTGACTGTGATCAACCTTTGGCTATGCTCCAATGTAAAGAGAAGAAAACGTGTAGACAACTGATTGGCTGATCCTTTGACGTCACTCAACCGTCGCGTTTTCTACACAAAGCTACAGTAGCCCCGTGGCTTCTTTGGTGCTGACTGACAGCTCACAGCTAACTTCTGGCAGTCAACATTTAGTTATATACCTAAATGTTGACTGTCAGACGAACTAAGTTGTTAAAAAAGAAGTAATATTTTCAAACTTTAAATGATAAACAAACCTTTAAAATACACACCAATGTCAAACTAATGTCATTACTCTACTTATTTTTAAAAACATTCATGTTTAGCTGTCTTCCTTCATATTCAAACACAACAGCTGTGTACTGGGTGACGTAAGCACTCACTAACATAATCATTCCTCCAAGTGGTGCTACCTTTATATTCTCTTTAAATTGGTCCAGTCTTGACCTGAAGAACGGAACTGAGTTAAGTGTGGTAAGTGTGTAGGCATTGCCCTCCTATCCTCCTTTCAATGTCACAAATAAAAGCAAACACTAACACATATTTACAAACACTTAAATAATTATTATTTACAACTACTAGCTGAGCAAGAAGCCATGAAAAATATTGAAGTGTTTTTAAATTCATTTGTGCTTCATTTTTCTACAATTATATTTATTTATGTAATTAAATAGAATGTAAATCGTAACTAAATGTTATTTTTTGTTTATATAATGTAATTACACTCGATTATTAATGGTCTGTCTATGGTTTGGTTGTTAAATATGTCTTGTAATAATGTTGGGGGGAAAACCACCCCTAAACAATATAAGAGCTCCAAAACAGATTTTAAATCAACTTTTTTTCTAGGTTTTTAAAATTTCAATATTTTCTCGAATATTGAATATCATTTAGTATTCGAAGGTCGATCTTTTGTACGAGTATGAGTTACAGACTTTACTGATCTGTAGTATATAGACTACTTACCAGAAAACATGAAAATCTCACATGGAAATAAAAAAAAAATTATTTCTAGAATGTGATATGTGAGTATCCAACTATAAAACTGTGCAAGTCTGCAACCATTGGCAAGATAATTTGTACACTTATATTATGGAGAAAAATTTGAAAACTTTTTTTTTACACTCTAATATAGTTAAAAAATATATAATCTTTTTGCCAACTGGGCCTCTTTATAACTATACATTCTACTATTAAAAGAAATGATATTTCAGTGGAAAGTTTTGACACAATGTAGGAATTTAAATTTTAAAACCTCTGTCTTATACGCAGTTTATATAGGGCAAACATTCTGGTAGCTATCACTATGAGACGTCCAATATAATTACAAATCTAGTCAAAAATACATTCGACTGTGAGCAGAGCAACCATACAGACTAAATAGTTCAGACATATGCAGAGCCTTAATAATACATTTGAAACTTAGTTTATTTATCATTTCCACGCCTTTATAAATACATAAAACAAGAATAAAGTTCATTCCATAAAAGTGACAAGTTTATGAGCATATTATATATTATTTAAAAGGAGATGTGAGTAAACATATTTCATTTCAAGTCGAGTTCAAATTGAGTATGAATAAAAACACAAAGCAACATTTGCGTTACAAATATTTAAAGTTAAATTCTGTATAGAATCCATTCATAAACCCTAAGAATTAAAATACATTTTTCAGATTAATAATTTTTTTGTGAAAAATAAATTATCTATGATCATACAAATTTGGTATAGTAGTATAATTTTTAATTTTTCATAATCATTCATCAATCTTTGTTATGAAATGATATCCTAAAATCAAATCAAATTAATAAACTCAATCTTATAGTTAAAATTGAAAATTTTGAATACTATGTTGACCTGAAAATAGGCTATACTTTTTTTTAATCCTTAAAACAGTTTTTAAAACCCCTTAGAAAATAAAAAAATAGATTTTAATTGAAAACAAGAGATGTTTGTTTCTCTTTGCTAATTAAAATGACCTTAATGAGATTTGAGTCAAAATCAAACGTTCAAAACTCCCATCAGGACTTCTAAATTTCACACATGTATTAAATACTCTCTCTCTCTCTCTCTATATATATATATATATATATAGAGAGAGAGAGAGAGAAAGAGGCCCTGGTTTATTTTTGGGTCAATATGTTACTCCAATTTATCAAGATGAATTCTTACAATTAAAAGTTGACTTGAACTTTAATTTTTTATTACTCACAGACTCTTAAAATATTTAATTTTAATTTTAAATGGATGCGAGCTTTATTCCCAAAAGATTACTTAGTTCTTATATTTCTTATTTATGTTTATTTTGAAACATTTTACGTTTGCCTTTTTCAATTGATTGTCACTCCCTTTAGAAAGTCATTTAAAATAAATATTTCACAAGTTTTACTTTTTAACTCACAATAATAATTACCTTAGTTATATTACGTTTAAAAATGAATTTTTAAACCTTAAAAATAGATTTGTCTTTTAATACATACTTAAAGAGTTCTAAGAAAAACATAAAATACTTTTGTATTGAATAAACTATGAAGAACAAAAATAAAACATGATTAAATGCAATAAAAAATTAAATATTTAATTTTCTTCTTAATAAAGTCACAATAAATAAATAAAGTCTGATTTGTAGAATTAATGATCCACAGCAAAGCTGTTAAAGTTTAATTTAGGTCTCAGTTTAATTTTTAAGGTTGGTGTTAGTCACTGGGAGGCAAGACCCCGGTAAGATGGAGACAGTTTGAAGAAACTCTTCTCAAAATTAGTCCTCTACAAATTCAGGATTAATTATGATTTCAAATCGAATTTGAATATTTGTTTAATAACTTGAATCAGATATTTTAAAATTAAAACGTTTCAAATAGAAACTGAAGCAATAACTTAATAATAAAAATGTTATCAAATCTAAATTGAATGTTAAGCTATATAAGTGGTGTGCAAAGCTTCAAATTTTCAATTTTACTTGAAAAAAAATTCTAACTTCAACAATAACAAAATTTTGCCAAGAAAAATATTGAAAGCCTAAATACTCCAAGTTTAATTATTGCTATAATGAGTTGTTAATTTAAATTACAAATCAATATTCATGGAAAAAATCTTAAGTAGAGTGAAATTTTCAAAGTTAATTTAGTGCATAAATTTATACAAATAACCACAATTTACATAATCTTTTTCAAGCATAAGATATAAGACCAAACATTATTTAAATTTTGATTCAACTTTAACAATATGTATTTAATTAGAGTTAACTTCAAATTGAAAAAGTGGTTTTGACACTCTCTTATTAAGCTAAATTATATATAGGCTATGTTTTAACAAAGTTAAAAAAAAAGTTACTAAACTGTATTTAAATAATACTCATTCTCATCATCAACTCTTTCCAGCCAGTGGCCGGGTTAGTTTAGTAAAATGCCTCCATCTTCCTCTTCATTTAAATAATGAATATACGATAAATATTATTAAATTCATAAGATTATATGCTCAAATCAAATAATGGATTTACACTAACTTCTTTTAAAAAAAATGAATAATTTAAAAATTTGACTTAAATTGTAATCAGATTTAGAATTAGCCTAAGCTCTAACGAACTCGAACTTTGATCTATTTGGCTTTGAAATTTTGAATTTGATTTAAGTCTTTCATATTCAAGATTCAACATTTTGAAGCGTTTCACCGATTACTTAAAACCAACATTATCGGCATCACGTTAGGTCAGGAATGCATTGGAACATGATGACATTGTGACCTTCGTACATGAAATAGTGACAATATATTATATTTCAAACACTAACTACTATCCCACTTACACTTACACTCTTATCACCAATCAAATAAAGTGCTATTAACGGTGATATGTCTGTAAAATAAACTAGAAAAAAAGTCAGGCTAAGTACTTCTTGAACCTTAAGAATAGTAAGCAAAGTGTTGACTAACACGCTAATTTAGAGTTAAAGTAGTACTGTTATATCAACTTAATCCAATTTAATTGAAAATTAATTTGAACACACAGATAAAGCAAAAATAAATGAGATCAAGTCAATGTTTAATGGACGAGCGCCATCGGTCCAATTTTAATTACTAGGTTCAAGCTAAGAGCCATCAATGTTTTATTTCAACAATCTCTGATTTTACAAGAAAATTGATAAAATATTAGTAAAACCTTACTCGCATCACCAGTTTATAAACAATGTCCAAGAACTATTTTCTTTTCTAGTAATGCAATATTATACCTTTTAAGTTGCATCGAGTCGGATATAATGGCCGACTCCAAATCTACCTGATGCTTCCAGTCTTATTTTACGAAAATACTGAATGTGCGCTTACTCAGGTTTGCAACTTCAAGGCCATCCCTTGGGAGTTAAACAAAATCAGATAGAACTTGTCTCCTTTCATTCAAATCCTGAGGGTCGTTTTCGTTTCACATACTTCTTGGCGGCTTCGCTATACACGACTTCGATGTTGTCCCTGTTAGGCACAGTCTGGCTGTCGTTGGGGCCAACACTTGACCTGACAAAGTAAGGCTTGTAAGCTGGAGGCCCGAAGTGTGCTGGGGCCTTAATGGGCCCCGCCTTGCCGGTGGCGTCTGTCGTGTTGTTGCGCTGTCGCAGGTGAGCAGGTATGTTCATCTCCTTCACTTGCAGCACCTGCGTATTGGTCACCTCGCAATCAATCTGCATCATCGTAATGTGCTCGGGAGAGGCGGCCATCGACTCTACAAAGCAGAGAGACCATATTTAAACTCTGTATCATTTAAAAATATGTTTTAAGCTTATATTTAGGGGTGTGTCCTTAGCTCAGTTGGTAGCATGTCTGTCTACTGAGCTAAGGGTCCTGGGTTCAATTCCCGGCATGGCCGAAAATTTATCATTGGTGAAATGTGGCTTTACCCTTTCACATCGATAAATTGACAGCCGGGGACTGGATGCCGTGCCTGTCCTAGTTTTAAGTTAGATTATAAGACATATGAAGCTACGACGTGCCTACCAAGCTGGCAGTGGAGAATATATGGCTTGAATAAAAAACTGATCCAGAACACACACGGGGGAAACAGTAGTGGATGGAAAAAAAGTGTGTGTGTGTAAAGCTTCAAAAACGTTTCTTCAAATATTCATAAGTTTTTACTTGAATATAAAAAAAGTCACATTCTGACAATTACGAAGCCTTGTCAATAAATATATTTAAAGTTAAAATACACATTTATTTGTAATTTTCTGCTGTTGTGTACATTACAAAAATCTAAAATAATAACAATTTGTGATAGTAACTTATCAGCTTAGGATGAAATATTTTAATCGCGTTTGCAATATTGTATTTTGAAAATTATATTAATACCTCAAGCTACCTAACATATGATTTTCCAACTCTAATATTTGTTTAAATATTCAAACTTAGATCGGACTTCATATTTTTTGATTTGATATTAATTTGAAAAAGTGAGCTTTGCAAATCCTTACTTCTATTATAACAAAAACTAGCTAATCTTATCATCATATTTTTTTTAATGGCTTAAAAATTAATTTTTATCAAACCGACTAGTATTCAAACATTATTCCCGACTCTCAGTTGTTGTGAAGTTCCCCAATCTTTCTTTCCCTCACCATTGAAAGGAAGTTCTGGTAGCACAAAGGACATCTTGGGCCGCAAGGTCTTGTTGTGTGCGAGGGCTGGCAGCAGCAGGTGGTCCCCAGAGAAGGACACCACGTAGAAGGTGTCGTCTCGCCGATGGATGGCGTCAAAGAACGCGGCATAGTTGTACTGGTTCGGACGCAGGCCGTACAGCTCCACCTCGTTGGTCGGAGGTGGCGTCTTGCGTACCACACGCTGCTTCTTGCGAGGGTGAACACGAAGAGGAGCAGGGGGCCCACGCTGTGACAGCAGAAGCTGCGCCAGGAAGCTGGACTCTGGAGTGTCTGGTATGGAAGAATGGGTCTGGTTGTCCATATCAATCCCGATCCACCGGCGTAGCTCACTGTCCAGTCTGCTCAGAAACATATTGGTCTGGTGTAAGTTGTGAATAGCAGGCCGAACCCAGCGTTATCACTCTTTAATAAATACACAGGGATGATAAGGAACCAATTAAAGGCATCCAGTAAAAAATTGTATATAATGTATAGGGCAGGGGGGGTGAAACTTTTCCGACCAATGAGCCGCTTAAGGATTATCTGAGTTATGAGCTACCACTTACATTCATTACTGTACAATGTTGCCAAACTGTTTTTCGCAGATGATATTAAAAGGGGGAGAGAAGTACAGGCTTTACAAACTCGCCAGTAAACTGTTCTCCAAAAGTTCACATTTACAATATTTATCATGGCACTTGGAATATTATAGTTTGTTCCCTGATAGACATGGAATGTTATAGTTTCTCACCTGATAGACATGACATGGTATGATGTAGTTTCTCACCTAATAGACATGACATGGAATGTTGTAGTTTCTCACGTGATAGACATGGAATGTTATAACTTCTCCCCTGATAGACATGGAATGTTATAGTTACTCACCTGATAGACATGACATGGAATGTTGTAGTTTCTCACCTGATAGACATGACTAGGAATGTTATAGTTTCTCACCTGATAGACATGGAATGTTATAGTTTCTCACCTGATAGACATGACATGGAATGTTATAACTTCTCCCCTGATAGACATGGAATGATATAGTTTCTCACCTGATAGACATGGAATGTACTAGTTTCTCACCTGATAGACATGGAATGATATAGTTTCTCACCTGATAAGACATGGAATGATATAGTTTCTCATCAGATAGACATGGAATGATATAGTTTCTCCTCTGATAGACATGGAATGTTATAGTTTCTCACCTGATAGACATGGAATGTTGTAGTTTCTCACGTGATAGACATGGAATGTTATAACTTCTCCCCTGATAGACATGGAATGTTATAGTTTCTCACCTGATAGACATGGAATATTATAGTTTCTCACTTGATAAGACATGGAATGTTGTAGTTTCTCACCTGATAGACATGGAATGTTGTAGTTTCTCACGTGATAGACATGGAATGATATAGTTTCTCAACTGATAAGACATGGAATGATATAGTTTCTCACCTGATAGACATGGAATGTTATAGTTTCTCACCTGATAGACATGGAATGATATAGTTTCTCACCTGATAAGACATGGAATGATATAGTTTCTCACCTGATAAGACATGGAATGATATAGTTTCTCACCTGATAGACATGGAATGTTATAGTTTCTCACCTAATAGACATGGAATGTTATAGCTTCTCACCTGATAGACATAGAATGTTATAGTTTCTCACCTGATAGACATAGAATATTATAGTTTCTCACCTGATAGACACGCAATGATATAGTTTCTCCTCTGATAGACATGGAATGATATAGTTTCTCCTCTGATAGACATGGAATGTTATAGTTTCTCACCTGATAGACATGGAATGTTATAGTTTCTCACCTGATAGACATGGAATGATATAGTTTCACACCTGATAGAAATGGAATGTTATAGTTTCTCACCTGATAGACATGGAATGATATAGTTTCTCACCTGATAGACATGGAATGTTATAGTTTCTCACCTGATAGACATGGAATGTTATAAATTCTCACCAGATAGACATGGAATGATATAGTTTCTCACCTGATAAGACATGGAATGTTATAGTTTCTCACCTGATAGACATGGAATGTTATAGTTTCTCACCTGATAAGACATGGAATGATATAGTTTCTCATCTGATAAGACATGGAATGATATAGTTTCTCACCTGATAAGACATGGAATGTTATAGTTTCTCACCTGATAGACATGGAATGATATAGTTTCTCACCTGATAGACATGGAATGTTATAGTTTCTCACCTAATAGACTCCGTCTGGTTAATTGACATGGGGCACGTGGGGTGGGTTGTGGAACTATTAGTGACAGTATCAATATTGCTGTACGAAGACTCTATCTCCGGGGGCAGAGTCTTGGGGTCCATGCCTGACCACAGCAGTGTTCTGCCATGCCTGGAGTCAGGCGGTACAGGGGGTTGTCCGTATCTTGGACTTACAGGACCAGGCGACTTCAGTAAGAAGCTATAACAATAAAATACCAGTCTTACATTAGAAGTTATATCAAAACATACATTTAAATTTAAATTCAGAAAAAAGAAAAAAAACATTACAAATAACTAATTAAAAAACACAAAATGGTTTGCAAAAACGATGTTATTGAAATTTACTTGGAAGGATAATTATTAATAAAATGTGAGGTAGAAGTCATAAATAGTTCGTTTAGTCGAATAAACAATTTGTATATGAGCCTATTTTCAATATCCATGGTTCTGGTTTTAATATTAATTATTTTATTTTATATAAAAATGTAATAACTGTATCGACCAAAAAGCCGATCATCCTCAAATATACGCTGCACTCTAAAAAATATTATAGGAAAAGTATTGTTCATGTTGGAAAATGAATTCACTTTAAAGTAAATAAATAAACTCTATTTCCTTTGGTGAAATATGGGTTTACCCATTCACAGTGATGAATTAACGGCCACGGGGATGGGTGTTGTGCCTGTCCTAGCCTTAAGTTAGATTATAAGACATGCCTAGCAAGCCGGTAGTGTAAAATATATTGCCTGAATAAAAAACTGACCCAGATCACTCGCTAGAAACGGTAAAGTTCAATTCACACATTTGTCAAAAATAGCAGAATCCACCTCAGTGGTGGAGTAATTCACACGCTGTATGTTGACCCATGATGCATTGCAACGTTAACTTAAAACCACTGATTATCAACAGATTTTATTTTCTAAAGGATAAACATATATTTTAGATCATTGTCCCGCTGGATGTTTTCAAACTCTAACGCTGTCTCGTGGCACAATCCAATACATCGATACACAGACTTTCCAATAATGGATTATTTCAAATCTCTACACAACGGACAACGGAAATGTCTGCTTACTTCTAGCTCTAGAGTGCATGCACACTGATTTGAACATGCCGAACATCTCAGGCAGAGTGGACAAAGTAGATATGAGTTGAACTTTAACGGAAGAGCTCATGTTGATAAGGCGGAAATCTTTTGATTGGCTTAGAGCTTGTCACATGACCCCATTTCTGTTCTGAACTAGTTTTTCAGTGAACGTGTGAATCCACTGTAATGGACGTAACAAATAAAAAATTGATACATTTATACCAGCTCTGTCTCTACGGCCCCGAGGAGCACAATCTGTTGCAGCAATTGAAAACTATATTTATGTATAGTGATTAGAGATGGGACAGTCCAATCCTCGAGTCCTATGATATTCAAGAGATTCGAGATTCGTAAAAATCATAAAAAAGTATCTCTAATACAGCCATGAAGAAACTTGAATTGATATAATAATTTTAAACTTGTATTGTTGGGGGTGTTACAAAATCACAAGACAAAGACAAAATTGTATTAAGATTACGGTATTTATCTGAATCTAAGATAAGGTTTCCCCCCAAATTTGTAGCTTCAAAATTTCACAAATTTTAAAGTTTTTTTTAGGTTATTATAAAAATAACTACTTAGTTGTGGCCCGATACAATACTTGATTCCTTGATTCCCATAGTATCGACTGGTATCGCAATAATCAATACATATACGCTAAAAATCTCGATACCACTCTTTAGTATCCAACACGGTTAACTTCTCAAATGGGTTGGGGATAGTGATGGGCATAATAGAATTGAATTTTATTTAGTTTTGCTGTTTTTGATTACTTTTCCAATTACTCTATTACGATATTAAAAATTCGACCATTTACAATAATCAAAATAGATTTAAAAACAAATAATGAACTATCAAATTTTATTTTTTTAATTCTTAAAGTTTTGCTTATATAGCTAGCACTTGCCAAGTAAGATGCGATGAGAAAACTCAAATCGATTTTAAACAAACAATTGAACATACATAGAGTTTACTAAACAATTTTACCGATGCCAAACTTTAGTTTTAATTCGTGAAACTCCAAAAAATATCTAACTTTTGAATAATATCAAGTAAATTATTATCATTGATTAGATGTTACTAGATAATCGGTTTTGAAATAAGAATAAAGATTCTTGTTTAATTATCACTAATTTTTTATGCTTGGCTGTATGGCGGTTGACATTTACGGCATTTCATAGCAGATGTGTTTATCGGTAAGATTTTTTGTAACATGTGAAATGTGTTTTATATTTGCCCTATAAAAGCAACAATTTGTTGAATATTTATCCTTTGATTTCTTCCTATATCTCTTTACTTTATATTGTTTTATTTTCTATATATCATTGTGAAAGTGAAAATGTCATGTTTTAGTAGCTAGTGTTAATAGTCGAGTCCAATGTCCGCATCTAGGGGGAGTAAGGTATATATGAGACTCGGATTTTCACTAACGATTATCATTTGTCATAATAAAAATTAACTTCTAATTGTTTTTATGAAACTTTTTCAAAGTTATCCTTGTTATGCAAAAGTAATATTTGCGACAAAAAAAGAAATTCCTTAACAATTATGCAACCCTAATTAGATTTTAAGTCAACATATGTGTTTTATTTTGTAAATAAAAACAATTTGTTAGCATTAGAAAATAAGTCTATCATTTTTTTTTAGTGTTCTCTTTGTTGTTTACGACATAATAAAGATGACAAATAAAATATCATTTGTCAGTGGTACTAAACCTTAAACAACCTTTTTTAAACTAAATTTTAAATATCTTCACTTTAACGAAAAGTGTGAAGTTTTACAAATTCGAGGATTCAAAATAAAATTTAAGATTCAAATTCAATAAATATAGGCTCAGACCCATTTCTATTATTGATATAACTACATTCTATCCTCGAAGGTTTGAAGTGTGTAACTTACCACAAAGCTTACATTCACATCCATTTAAACTCGTATATCTCTAGTTAGTAAAGAAGGAAAGGATGCGTTCTCTCACCCAAGAGAGTTGACGTTGAGGGAAACCATGAAGAGGATGGCGAGAATGGCCGTCGTTTTCTTCATGTTGACCTTCATGAGGCCGTGCCCTTGCACGCTCTTCCAGAGAGAGCCCTCTTCGTAGTGGGACAGTCTCTCTTTCAGTGCGGTATTCTCCTGAAACATTCACCAGCGAAAAACATCAAAAACACAACGGCTTAACGAGAAGAGCACAAGGTCTGAGTCGACAATTGAAGATCATAAGAACTACGCTTTTGTGTCCACATGGTCTTAGACACTACTTTCCCAATAAACTAGAGCATCGATGTCGGAGAGATTGTGGTTCAAACCATGTCGAGTGTACTGAGGGTGGTTTGTTCCTAAATTTTGAATTAAACCATTCAAAAAAACATATTATGATGGTTACTAGAGGTTCTGCCCTTGAATTTATCCAGATTCTAGTAAAAGTTATAGAAATTTCAAAACAATACAGGCTGGACATAAAATGAAAGCAGTGCTGCCAACTAACCTGCTTGAGTTGAGAATTCTCCTGCTGCAGCTCAGATATGTGTTCCTCCAGCGACGTCAAGTACTCTTTCTTCTTCTTCCTGGATAGGCAGGCGGATTCTCGGTTCTTGATCATGCGCTGCTGTCGTTTTATAGCCTTTATCTGGGAAGAAAGTATGTTCACACATTCCTGGAGTCTATATGATACTAATAATGAGTACCTATTCTAGTCAGTGCACCGTTCTATCGCAGTGTAAGTACGAATAAAATAATTGAAACAAAGGATTAAAATAGGACAGAAGAGAACACGGTTTAAGCTTAGTATTTTTGCAGATTTTATGACATAAAACATTTTATCCAAATAAATAATAAATACTTCAATATATGGTTTAGTTAAATTTCGTACACATAAACTCTCAATAGATTTTGAAAATCTGTTATGAGTAGTGTGGCATTTAATGAGAAACATTTTTAAACGAAGAGAAAATGCTGTGGTCAAATTTTGTGATGTTTATGATAGATATTCAAGAACCGTTAATAATACCATGTGTAGATAATCTGATTAAATGCAGCTACTGAAGCAATATTTGATTTATTTTGGACAAAAAATATTTTTTGTCATTATAAACTTTTTTTTTAACCCTAGCACACATTCTCTTTCATCTGACCTTAAGTCTGGAGCAATAAAATACAATACATTTTGTAGAAAAACGGGCCATAAATTATTATTTACCAATGGTTGAATGGCAAAGTATAAGGTGATGGTATTTACAAGGCATAATAGTTAAAGTAAAGCTGAGTAAAGAGGATCCAATGAGAAGAGGACAGCTGGGAGAGTTGTTCTATAGGTGTGTAAGAGACCTGCTATGGAGAAGAGAAGTGTCCTTGAAGAGTAAGGAAGTGTTTAAATGGCATACTTTGCAACCATTGTCACATAAGCAGCAGAAACATGGACGTTGAATGTAAGTGAGAACAAGATTAGGAATTAAGTTATCCGGGAAAGAGTGGGGGTACAGGGAGAACATGAGACAGTAGAGGAAGCAAGAGTGAGATGGTATGGACATATACTGAGGATTTTTATAAGGAGAAAGTACCTAAATGAGTGATGGAGATGAAATAGGTAGGAAAAAGACCGCAAAGGGCGCCAAGAAAGAGATGGGAGGAGTGTATAACAGAAAATGACCAAGTGAAAGAAGACAAATGGAAGAAATTAAACGAGGAAGAGTGATGGAAGGAAAGAGGAAGATGGAGGCATTTTACTAAACCGACCCAGCCACAGGCTGTAGTCGATGATGATCATTATGGAAAAGCCATTTTATTTTTCAATCCAGACAAAGAAGATGCATAACACTTTCCCTGGTGTGGGTATGGAACGTCTTTGTTTGTTCGAACCTTCTCTGGTGCGGGTGTGAATCAACGTTTCATTGCAATAATTTATTATAATGCTATTTATCAACGATCCATTATACTTTTAGCCAGTCTAAATACTTCATATTGAAGCTGATAGATGGAGCTGCCTGTTTAACACTATTCTACGACCACGAATAATGCAATAAGTGAGTAGCGAAAATAGATGTCAGATGCACACCGAAGAATGGATTAATAGTTAATGGCTTGCACAAAGTAAAGTTTGTTAAGATGTTCTTACTAAAGCTATGTTATCAAAAAGATTCACATCGTCTTAAGTTTTATTTTATAAAGATCGTAGAAGTAGCAAACATCATAATGAAACAGTAGATAATGGACTCACTTCGTAAAAAGACAAGAGCATCTGCGTCATTTCTTACTGTACTCGTTCTAGCATTATCTTGGCGGTTTTGTGAAGCAAAGTGAACACTAAATGGATGATAAGAAGGTAAGGGTGTTGTATGAAACTAGATTTCTTTGGTTTCAAGGTTTAAAAATTGGGCTCTACATTCAATTAAAATAAATACAATATTTTTTAAGCCTGTGCGAAGTTCAAAATTTCGAATCCCAATCTGAATCTTGTTAGGATTTGTGCTTGATTAAAAATTCTTAACTTAAATATTTAAGAATAACGGAGAGTAATAAAATTAAATTAAACTAATATGTGCAAATTTGGATATAAAGTAAACTATGTTCTCTCTCTTTTTTCTTCTTTGTGTTTTATAAAAGCAACAATGCCAAAATATTACTGTATTTATGTTTAAAAGTGTATGTGATTACTTCTGCTCTAGAAGATAAAAGAAAGAAATATGTCACCTTTTGCATTGGATTATTCGCACATTTTTCCTCTTTCTCTAGATGAGCTCTCTTTATTAAATTTGCACTCATTAGTTTATTTTTATTTTCTATTTATTTTTGTCAATGTCTATTTTTATAAAATTATTTAGCCACTAAGCCATGTTATTAAACAAATTTAATATCTGTATTATATTTGAAAGAAGATACAGGAAATGTGTATAGAAACATATAAAAGGAACCTTCTTTCAGATTTAATACAATTACCTCATAAAGCAAAACGAGAGTTTTCCTTTTAGAGAAATCTTAATATTTGAAAGATTCATATTGATTTCAAAATTTGAATCTAAAAGTAAACAGTTGAATAGTTTAACTTTTTTTTTTTGTTCCAGGTCCAAATTGTGACCCTAGCCAGTAGCGGATGTCTTGTAAGCAACTAACCTCCAAGTCTTGTCTGGGCCCGCACTTAAGGACCCCGGGCACGACAGGGTTCCCCGCTGTGGTGACTACCTGCTTCATTATGGGCACCTTGCTCACCTCCCTCTTGACTATCGGGGTGACCTGCTGCACCGTCGGCAAGGTGTGTATTCTCACTGTGGGGACAGGGGCAATCTTGGGCGTGGCGGCCTTCACCTGTTGTGTCAGCGTCGCAAAGTCCTGCGCCGACAGGACTATGGTTCTCGAATCTGCAGCAAACAGATCAAGACATTTTGAAGACAAACAAATATAGCGACATCACAAGTCAATCCAACACTTTCCCCCTTTAAAACCTCGATAAAAAAACAGTGACATTAAAACACAACATTTGTAGGATCAGAGAGGAAAATTGGCGCAGCATTTACAACAATTATTTTGGAAAAACTATTGAAATTTCAAGTATATCTGGCAAAATAAAACTGTACAGTATTAATGCATTGAATCCCAAAAACTAAAAATTTAATAAAGTGTGCTTGAGACTTTTTCTAGTCTCTAAACCCGAAGAAAGTAAGAAGTGTCACAAATATGCAATGCATTCTAACAACATTCTTTCCTCTTTCCTTGAGTGTCATTTCTTCACACAATTTTCACTCATTAGTTTATTTTTAAGCAGAAACTTGGACAGTAAATGTAAGAGAGACTAGGAAAGTGGAGGCCATGAGAATTAAGTTTGTGAGGGGCATGTTAGCTGTCACGAGGAGAAACAAGATTAGGAATGAAGTTAGGGTACAGGGAGTACATGAGATAGTAGAGGAAGCAAGACTGAGATGGTACCTTCATGTGATGATGTTGGAGTACATGAGATAGTAGAGGAAGCAAGACTGAGGTGGCATGGCCATGTAATGAGGATGGAAAAAGAGAAGATACCGAAGGAAATGTTGGCAATAAAGTATAAGAAAGGGATCATAAGGGAGGTTAAGAAAGAGATTGGAGGAGCAGATAACAGAATAGTGTTCAAGTGAGAGGAGAAGAATGGAAGAAATTAAAGGAGGAAGAATGGTGGAAGGATAGAGGAAGATGGAGGCATTTTACTAAAATGACCCGGCCACAGGCTGGAAACAGTTGATGATGATGATGATTTAAATTCTAAATGAATATATCAATTAATTATTGCTAACAATACACAAATAAAAGAAAGCATTGTAAACTATTTTTCACCTTCATTTTTGGACAATGTGAGAGTTGGCAATGTTTTGGACAACCCTGATTCAGGTTTGGGCTGCAGTTTTATCCTCTTTACCATTCTACCATTTTGTGGTGTGATAACGATCTTGGTGGTTGTATGGCCATCAGCTCCGAGACCTGGAATACACCACACATGGGAGATATATGCCACAGGACACGAGCGGACCGAAACAAGCCGCTGCTAGGAAATTAACTATGTTTATGTTGTCTGTTAATCAATATGTTTAATTGTTTTGACAATGTTTTTTAAATAGGAATAGGTTGGGCCGATTCAATGATTTCACTTTTTCTTCCCTTAAGGACTAACATAAAATTTGGTTCCAACAGTCAATTCTCGGTTCTTTAATTTAATTGATATAAAAAAATTAATGGTACAACACAATCATATCAATTTCTCATATAGACTATTGTACTTAGAAAAAAAATTGTTAAAAATTGGTTATCAATAAATTACCCTTCATTTTAGAGCGGGTCAAAATTACAATTTCACATTAAGGTATGACCATTCAACATTTAAACATAAAGTGTGAACAAAATCCATCAAACCGTTGAGGCTATAACTGCAAATACAGACAAAGTTGTATGATCCACTTTTTTTTTTAGTTTAGGGGCGAGTAAAATATCAAGATCCATAATACAATTTTTATGAATATAATGCTTTTTTTATTATGAGAAATATATTGTCTTGGTAAATTTATTTTGACTTATTAAAAAAAAAAGTTAGGCATAGTTTAAATAAAAACAATTCTTAATTTAAAAATACTGGTTTCACAGACACTAATTTTATTTTATTTTTTTATAATAGGTGACTCCTTTTCTAGAACAAGTAACATTTCGGAAGTATCCAATGTCACTTTCACTCTTTTTTGGTGGAAATAAACTGGTTCAAGATCAGTTTGTGTGATTAAGCAAGTTCAAAATCGAGAAACGATACTGGTCCAATATTTTGCAATCAGCCCTTCTCTAAATTTTTAAAAAATTTAGCTAAATTTAACAACAATCCAGTCAATTTTTTTTTGGTAGAGAATATTTTAAAATTTATTTCCTAAATGTCTTATAAAAAAAAGTTATTTGAATATTACATCAAGGTGAAAATTAGCTTTGGTTACATATATGGCCTCGTAATGGTACATGTTTCAATTAAATCAAATATACTTGAAAAATTACCCCAGAACACGAAAGTCAAACCAAGGACATTTTGACTAGCATTCCCATGCAATGAACTACGGTTCCCAAACTTTCTCCACTCGCGAACCCCTTTTACAAACATCTGAGTTGCATGAACCCCCTTATAAATATCCATAGACACGCACATAATTTTATACCAAATTTTTATATGACATTTATTTATTAATTGTAATCAAATTGTTTAATATATTTAAATTAACCTACTATAGCTTCGGTAGGTACTTTGGGATACCCCCACCAAATATAACGGCATAATATTGAAACTACTTAAGTACAAGTTCAAATAATTATACATTAATTAAAAGAAAAATTAAAACTGAAATTAAATAAGTTAAGTACTGTAGTAACATTTTCTTATCTTTACTGTCGCAATATTATCTCTTTCCACATGTTTTTCAAAGTGATACTGGAAATTGCAGCTTTTACATAACTTTAAATAGCCTCCTTTAATCACAAAATTCGATAACAATCTAAGTTTCAAAATTGTTTACAAGTTTTAACAGCTACTCACCTCTTCACGTGACTTAGTGAGAAGGGTGCACTTTCTTTGAATGGAACAGAACTTTAAAGTCAGCAGCCACAGACGATAAATAAAGTCTCAAGTCACTTTCAGTACTGAGCCTGTTTATGTATTAATCTTTTTTAAATAGGCATATGAAGAAAAAGCTTTCGCACTCAAATACGTAGAAGAAAGTGGTACAAAAGTTGTAATAGCTTTATTCTCTAACAATGATAACTCTTCCTTTAAACTTAACCAGAAACCAATTGATGACAAAGATTTATAGCTTTTCTTTAACTCAATATCTGTCGAAATTACACTCACTCATGCTTAATGTGAGGGATTCCAAAACTGCTGTCTCTAAGAGGGGATTGTGAATCCAATTGTTATTATCGGACATTGCAGGGAAATATTCTCTGAAGGTTTTTGCAAGCCCCTTCAAGTGTTCTATAACCACGTTCTTTATATTTTCGTCCAAAGAAAGCTGATTTTATACCATAAAGTCATGAAGGGTATCAAAGCACTCCATTTGACTGCTAATTAAACATGCCTCCAATTATTTTTTTTAATGAACCATTCTATACGGTCTTGAACATTAATTTAAAGTTAATATTAACCCCTGGAGAGAGAGGTTTAAACTGTTAATTTTTGAGAAAATGTCTACCAAATAGACAAAAGCCTGGAGCCACATTTGATCTTGTATGCACTTTGCTTTGTGAAAGGGATGGTTGGTAAGAAAAACAAAAACTTCGTGTTTAAGTTTAAACAATCCTGTAAGAGTTCTACATTGAGATAATTACCTGACTTCACTGTGAGACAATAAACAGTTGATAATGCTTCCCATTTTCTCACAAAGTTCTGAAAATATCAGCCATTACAGAAATATTTTGGTGAACCTCATGCAGGGGGTTTGCGAACCACAGTTTGGGAACTGCTGCACTGAACTAGCGTCACTATTCACTCATAGCTTAAGGCAAGAGTCTGTGATGGACGAATGAACATTATCACCTCCTATCATTGAACTACAGACATAGACAACTTGTGGTCGGCTTAATGTTACAACTCATGCAAGATCTAATTGTACAGAGCGGAGTCCGTCTCACGAAATAGTTACCAAGAAATAAAATACAAAATAATACTCGAACGAGAAAACGCATCAAAGTAGGATTTTTTTGCATAATTTGACAACAAAGAGATTGTAAGCAGTTATATCGGTTTTTCATTAATCCTGTTGTATTTTTTTATATTAGGGTTATCTAAAGTAGGATATAAAAAAACACACCATAATACCAAGCTCTTACATTTTGCAGGTTAGTACATCAACTGACTGATCTCGTCAACTAAGTTTCGACCTCAATGAAGCCAAAAGCAGTTAACCTCTTATTTGAGTACACACTCGATGTTGGATAATGTATCTGACACTATCGGCCCAATTTTTTTGTCAATGCTTATATTAAAATTACCAGCAGCAGTGTGCAAAGTTTCAACTTCACTTCAAATTTTTTGTTAGATTTGACTTTAACCCAAAAGTAAAATTTTGAATTTGATTATAGTTATGAAATTTCACAAGTTAAAATACACATGTTTTCAAAGTTTTTGTAATTTCTTTCTATTATATAGACATGGTGTCTACTAAACTTGACCAATGAAATCCCCGACCTTTTTCCTGATTTCCTCTGATCATTTCCTAAAATTCCCGACTAAAAAGTAT